>DWEJ01003533.1:0-10364 GCA_018245835.1 Mysoria sejanus stolli | reverse complement strand
TGGGGTCGTGAATGACAAAAGTTTAAGAAGCCCTGCTTTAGACAATAACAAATCAGAAACGACAACGAACATAAAACAGTTGATGGAGTGGTCGAATTAAGCCAAATTTAACTTTGACAACGCGAGCCGGCCCCAAATACTTATCAAATGAATAGTAATTTACTTTTCGGATTAAATCGTTTCAAACACGCGACACAAAACCACTTTTCTATTCCGGAGTCGACTCCAAACCGTCATTTTACACAATTTTACCCAATTGCTCTCCGTTCTCAGAATTAATTTGATATTAGCCTTTGAAAACGCAAGGTGTGGTTTCGTGTGTAACCAATAGTTACTTTGAAGAGCCATTTGAGCAACCCGTCTTTTGCTTTGCTCTAGACTCGATAATCTTTTGTTATTAGACGGATATGTTAAAATTAATTCAACCGAATCAAAGTTTTGATCAATATTTAGGAACTATAATTTCCAGTGTGGGCCGAACACTAAACGCAAGAGCTAAATAAATTTACTCTTTCCTAATTTATCTTATATTATGCAAATCTTTTCGATGCGAATTCCTTTCGGTCTCTGATGCTCCTAATTGATGGTCTTATAAGATTTCCCCACAAATATGTATTCAGCACTTTCTCATTTATAACTGAGAAACGGCTTCATGTCCTAACTAGAAAGAAATTTGTACCTTTGCAACCTACCGCTTTAATGATATACATTAATAAAATTATTAACTCCTGCCAATACCATGATAGTGAATGGTAATACAATACGAATTATCTGATAATTATTAAAAAATAGTTTTTCTGTCTTGTGTGTTTATTGAGTTATCTCTTTTGTTACAGGAATCACAGTCGAGCAGCGCTGAAAGATGGAGTGGCCGCGGTCCAGAGCACAGCATGGCTTTGCACCAAATACTCAAACTACAAGAAGCTAGAGCGCTTCACAAAACATCTCTTCTTCCTTTATACAAAAAAAATGGCTTGCCTTCGCCACAGGATGATAACCAGAGCTACGGCCAAGCTAGAATGGATAAGAAAATGGAAAACTACACGGATATAAGAGCTATAGAGCAGTTAAAGCTCGAAGCTGAATTTCGTAGGCTTATGGAAAAATCTGGAAAGGATGTACGCAACGATGAATCTTTAAGATACTTTCAACATATGATGGAAGCAAAACATAATTTTGATTATCTTAAAAGCGTTCAAGAAAACGAAGCTAGAGCCAAAGCGTTTGATGATATAAATGTTAAGAAAGAAGATATGTCACCGGAGCATAACCGTTACTCTCCAGATAACCAGCAGTCACCTCACAGAACATCATCTGCGGAAGTGTCTCCTAACCATAGCATCCGCCTATCTACCTCATCTAGCCCTATTTCAGCGACCAGTCCAGTCAATTCATCTCCATTAAGCAATCTTCAAAATATGCAACCTTTCGATTTCCGGAAACACAAAATTAATGAAGCATCAAAAGATGGTAGTCGTAAACAAAGTTTTAATTTTAATTCATCAGAAAAGGCAACAATGGATCTGATGAGAAGTCAGTTTCTAAATTTCCAATTACCCACAAATATACCCATGCCTCCGATGTCTTCCATGTCCTCTTCCTTTAACCATTCTGCTGCAATGGTCGCTGCCCTTAGTCAAAATCCCATGGGATTAGCATCACTACAAGCACTTTTGCCGCAAATGTCAACCAAGCCAGTGGAAACCGGTGACTACAAATCTGTGAATGGTATAGACAGGAGTCACTCAGACGACTTAAAGAGAGAAGAAGAAAATGTTCTAAACTTGAGCAAAGACGCTTATATTGAAGCAGCACAAAAGACAAGAGAAATGATGATTGGCAAATGTATAAGCCCACCAAAGAGGCACTGGGGAGCATCACAAATGCCATTGAACTTAGGTACACACTTTATTAACCCAGCTACAGGTAAGAAAAGAGTTCAGTGTAACGTATGTTTGAAAACATTTTGTGATAAAGGCGCCTTAAAGATACATTTCTCAGCGGTTCATTTACGTGAAATGCATAAATGCACTGTAGAAGGTTGCAGCATGATGTTTAGCTCAAGAAGATCGAGAAATAGACACAGTGCAAATCCCAATCCAAAATTACATTCACCACACTTACGAAGAAAAATTTCTCCTCACGATGGTCGCAGTGCACAAGTTCACCCCGTGTTAATATCTCCACATAGTGCGGGGTTGAGTATGCCACCTGTAATCAGTACCATGCATCCATTCGGACCATACCCTCTTCTCAATACTGCACCAAACTTAAGACAGTTTCCAACAAATGTACCTTTGGATTATAAGAACAACATGAACTCAAACTTTTCTTCGTCACCCTTAGATCAATCACAAATGTTACGAAGGGAATCTAGTTCTGTAGAAAATAAGGACCATGATGTTCAAGGTGAATCTGATGACGACGATGGCATCGTGGTTGTTGCTGGCGATGACGATGATGACGAAAATGAGCACATTGATACCAGCGATTACTACTCAAACTTAAATAAATCATCGGGTTCTGTAGAGGGCTCAGAGACAGATTGTGATCAAAGAAGTGTTAGTGACACTAATGAAAATATAGAAAATAGAAAAGAAGATACTATTAGTCCCGAAATAATGAAGAGAAAAAGAAAAAACCTTAATCCTACTAGATTACAAAATCCCTATAATCGTATTATTGACGATACACAAAATAAAAGTGATGAAAACGACGACGATAGAATATTAGATCTTAAAAGAGTCAAATGCGAAGAAAGTGATACGAAAAGTGCGGTTGTCCATGAGCAAAAGGCGATTGAAAACATTAAAATTAAACAAGAAGTTCCATCGATAAAGGAAGAATCGAATGAATTGAACTGTAGTGCACAAGACTTAAGAGTAAAAGAAGAACCCACAGATAAAACAGAACCGTGCAAGCCAAATGACGCATACCATGCAAGTAACGATCAATTTTCATCCGAAAACGCATTGAAACGTCTCGAAAGTTTGTCTAAAGGAGATTTTCCAAGCATTAGTAAAAAAATCGAATCGCTCAATGCAATTGGGCCTTACAACTTGTCTATGCATGACACTATAGACTTTTCTGACCGGTCACCGGCATCCTCAGTATCCAGTTACGACTATCCGTCAGATGATCTACAAAGTCATATATACGGTCATTTCGACAACGGCTTTTTCATAGTTACCTCAGACATTCCAATAGACCATGAAAATCCTTTAAAGTGTACAGTATGTGAAAAATTATTTCAAAATATGTATATTCTAAAAACGCACTACCAAAATGCGCATTTAAAGCTCATGTATAAATGCAACCACGAAGGATGCAGAGCTGCATTCCAGACGAGACGCAGTAGGGACCGCCATTCTGCGAACATCAATTTGCACAAAAAACTTTTATCGTCAGATGACATGAGAATATCCAAGGATTCTACGGTGGGGATTTTGGAAAGAATCCGTGAACAAATAGATATGATGGCGAAATATAATGATGAAGAACGTGCAGTCCCTTACATAGAGTCGCACAAGTACTACCGAGCTGTGGAATCAGACAAATTAAAGAATCAATTGAGCCAGATACCATTTACGCCTTACCCTCCTCTACAGCTACCTGAACCTTATTTAAACGGCCGGGACATGTTTAATCAACATCCTTTCCTGTTCGCGCCTTTCTCTATGCTTCCCAATTTTCCTCCATTACCCTTCGGTTTCCTGCCACCCGGCTTGAACACCTTTGGTTGCAATCAAGCTTACTCTCCCCCGAACAAACTTAATTACTGCATAGACGACGAAACGCCGCGGCCAAATAAAGATGGGTACTATCCATGCCGGGGTTGCAGAGAATGCTTCAAAGACTTATCTGAACTGAAGACGCATTGTGAGACTGTTCACGCGCAATCGTTGCACCGATGTTCTGTCAGCGGGTGTAGTGCTGCTTTCTTTTCCCGGACTAAGAGAAATATACACAGCGAAGCTCACATATCCCGTAGACAAAATGGCAGGCTACACATGAATCCGTCGTGACGTTATTTGGCGAAATAAGTGCTTATTAATTGTAGACTACGGTCAAATCTCCAGTGCATTTGTGATGACTTAGTATTACCAAATAGCATAAGGTTTTGTATTAAGATTGTATACGCCAGTACCTAATAAAATTCTCATTGTAGATAATTTATTCGGTATGTACTTTCGTCTGCTTTAAACTAATACACAGTTTAATGTGTTTCCATAATGAATTGTAAACGAATTGCAAATAAATGAAATTGTGTTATTGTAATAATTATCAAAAATTTTATACGTATACATAATTATGTAGGACTTAAATTACCATTTGGACGTATGAATAAAAAAAATTCAACATTCCATATTGATAGTAATGTGCAATAACTTGTATATAGTACCTTAATGATGTACAAATACATATGTATATTGCTTACGATTGTTCATAGATGTAATATGTGATAGTTTTAATTATTTTAGTCATAATTAAACATAATTATAATCTTGCGACATCGTGTATCGTGATAGAGTAATTAAAATATTTCATATAAATTATATAGGCACATATATGATACTGTTGTGAATAAAAAATTATTTCATATCTATTGCTATTTTGGTGCTAATCGACAAAATTATCTTTTCAAAATTAGTAAATTTATTGAGACGATTTTCATTTTATTCGAATATTGTATGTCTATCTATATGTATTAAAATTGTTTGTATCAGATAAAAATTACAAAATTGGTGACTTGTATAATTCCTATCGATCGAGATTCTTGTGGCATGTGTATATACAGCTTTATTTTTAACACCCCGTGCTCTTGTTTGTCTTATGTACAGTAATAACGTGTGAGATTTGTTACATAATAATTTAAATATATGATGTAAGAACCAAAAAGTATTATATATATACATAAAAAACGGTCGATATGTGTGCGTACATTTTAAAAAAGCATGTTATTCTTCCTTTTGCCAAACGATAATAAATATGTAATAAAATGTTTAAAGAAAACACGCCTTATCTCATTTCTACACTAATGCTGTAGGGCTACAGATTTCACCACCATTTCCATAGTGGGATATAAGCGTAACTGGTGAAACGTGGGAGTGTTCTGCATTCCTCTGCCTACCACTTCGGGGATTACATGTGTGATACTGCATAGCAGATCAACACCGGCAACTAACTTGCTAATGAATCAATGGAAAATAAGCTAGAATTTCACAAGAACATTATCTTAATGATATTTCTTTATTTATTCTTTATCTTTGGGACATCTTCATACATTTTTCACAAAAGTTTTTGAGCGTAAAAGTTCCTCTTTTAACTTATTAAGTGATTTTAAATTTGTTATCTTCCAATACAGAACAATATTACATTTAATATGTAAGCAATAAACTTCTTGCCACTTGGGAAAACTGATTTTTCCGAAGAAGCACAGTTCCAAGTTAATTCTACGAAGAAATGTATTATTATATTGTAGCGGCAACCGGAAAATCTTCCAATTAAATTTCCAAACACAAATTGAAAGGTAAATTATTCACTCTGTTACCTGCGCACAAATTAAAATGCATGTCGTTTACCCCCACACATTATTACCGATCTAAACAGAATTCCCCATCGTAAGTTCCCTTAGTCGTTCAATATCATGTTCATTGCGTGCCACGTTCACTTGTACATCACTACACACGCAAATAAACGAGCGATGGAAAGTACACAATGTACAAGTACTGTTCGTTTCACATATACAAAGTTTAAGAGAGTTCATAGGTTTATCAAAAAAGATCGACTTGGCGGCAGGGATATATTTATCTAGTTACAAATGTGTAAAATGCTAACTGAAGCTTGATATTTAATTATTGATTATCACCATTATCAAGATTATCTTTGAGGGCAAACTTGTATTTAAATGAGGAACAACACAAGGGTTGATGATAATAGTACCTTCTCCTACAATATTATCAATAAAGCAATAAATCTGATCACAATTCGGTTCTCACACTCATTATAACGTTTACGCTATTATAACAAACACGTTTATTCATGGGATACAATATAACTTTACCACAAAATTTCATATAATATACCTTTTTTCAATCCTTGTATCATTCCACTATTGGACATCACAGTAGTCTACTCTTAGCATGAGAGAGTTGAAGCCATAATCTGATCACATATATTAACGTTCCGAATTCAAGGTAATATGCGATGACTAGTGTATGAACTCCCTAAACGCCGGGCCTCCCACGTGTCACACTGTCGAGTGGCGCGTGACATTTCGCCGTCGCGCAGCGTCACGCGACATCGCGCTGTCACGGAGCGTGACATCGCGTGCGGCGCCCGTTAATATTAGAACGTTCGATTATCGGACGACATTATACCGGGAAGCCAGTTAAATTGATTTCGTTGTAGGTCTTCGTGGTAAAAATGACATTATTTTTGATTGTCTAATAAAGTAGGTACAATTTATTTTAAATTACGCTATAATATGACACTTATAAAAGTTTCTAGTAAAAATTTTAAATGACAATAAGTTGGTACTAAAGAATAATTGAAGAGCGATAAGCACATCCAAAATTAATTGAAATTTCTAGAACGCGATTTGTTAATATACCGTTCCCAGGAAAACATACGGGAGGTATCTAAACAAGGATAACTATATTATGTAAATTAATCATGACTCACACTGTTCCATAGGTACATATAATTTAATCAGATAAGACGTTTAATAGTAAAACATAAAGCATATGACGAATTATGACAAATAACGGTAAGACGCGAATTATTTTGCTGATATTATCGCTAAATTTACTATACAGTACTAGTATAAAAAATTTCGTACATAATCGCCCATTGTGAATGAGTGTCGACGCAAAGATCGTACTGATGGATACTGAAACAATACACGCATTTGAACTCCGTCAGCTACCAAATACTCCTCATTTGCATAATCAACTCCCATCAAATAAATTTGCATTGGAAACGTAACTCCAATTAAACATAAAGTCAGTTCAGCAACAGCCAATGTTTCTTATTGTTGATCATATTATATTCATACGTCATGGCCACTATAGATAGGTAGGTAGGACGTTTTTTTTTATTTTTTGACGTAAGTATATCTACATATAGGTAGGTATAAGTTTTAGTTCATATTTTTTAAGCTCTACGCCCCACTGCTCTACAATATACCTATATTTACACATAACTTGATAGAGTTAACAACTAACTACTTAATACTGTTTTAAGATGAATTGAGGAAGATAAGATTATTACTCAATGTATATTTATAAGTGAAAATTTTGAACGAATTTAAATTCTCCGACGAGGTTTTATAATCCTCATTATCAAACGCGAATACTTAGTTTAGGTGCATCAACAGGTAAGTAAGTATTGAACTTGTATAGATATTCGTATAATCAGTATAATTATGATATGTCTAAGTATTAAGCCGGCTAGACTCACGTATGTTTTTTCGGGATGGCCCGACTAGTTTCGGACCTATACCTAAAAAACATACGTGAGTCTAGCCGGTTTAATACTCAATTATGTGTAACACTCACGAAACATTTAATAATAAAATAATCAAGATATATTGAATAAAATATCTATTGAATTTAAAACAAATAAAAGCAATGAAATTGAAAACAAATAAATGATTTAAACTTCTATCTACAGGTGGCTACTATGCCAGTTGCAATAAACGCAATCTGTACATAAACTTTATTAAATCACAATAAGGTTTAATTTAAGTTGATCAAATATGGCGTAGAAAATGCGGTTGGCGCATTCAAACTAAGAACCCAAACGGCCCGCTTGTCAGCAATTTGTTTTGAAGAGAACACTTCTAATTCGCAAAAAGAACGACCGTTCTATGTTTAAAAGTAGCGTCACGCGAGCTCTACAGATGCGTTCACAATGAAGTTGACATATAGCGTGTAATAAAATTTAAGTATAATAAAAATTATAGTAAAAGTAAAAAAAAGTTTTACAAAAACATTTTGATTTTACTGACAAAATTAAAAAAGCTCACATGTAGGCAGTACACTGATTTGCGCAACTTAGTTATACATAACTATTGTAATCTAAATCTGTATATAAATAAATATGTAACTTTTTTGTATTGAGCCTATGTTCATTAGAATTTAAGTTACACTTATTAATAATAATTTCAATTGTGTTTGACAACGATATCGTTCAACACGTGATAAATTAAAGCATCCTGTGAACGTATCCTTACGAGTTCCGAATTTGAATATGAAAAGTTTGAAATGGGGCTTTCTAGAACGTTTTATTTTTTGTTTATGTTCCGCTAATGAGTGCGTGGCTCCTTAAGGAGCAGTTATTACATTGTATCAGCAATTTGCTTCGACGAATACCTATATCGTTACAATATTGTTTCGATTGGCCTAACAGGAGGCCTAAGAGAATTAAAAACACTTATGTGGGGTAATTTTGCGTTAACTCCGTGCACAGTCAGGTTAAATTAGGATCATTATAAATAATAATATTAACATACACATTGTCACACCTTTTTTCTGTTCCCAGAGATTTATTTTGCCTAATATTTACACATTAGGTAAGAGCGCCATTGATGTTCGCTTTTTAAAAATACTTATTATCTAGACCATGATTATGACTCTCTCGTTGGTCGATGGGGTACAAGAATAAATGCTGAGCAAGACTTGAACTTGAAACTCCCAGTAGTAGCGTGGAGTCTGACTTTGTGCTCCATATATGGCTATAGGTTCACCTCCTATGACATTATGGGACGTATAACTGATAAATTCAAGGAGTTTACTACCCATTTCTGCCTACCATTTGGTGTAACACAAGCGGGACATGTTTAGACACATGCACAGTTGCATTGCCTACTTACACATGAAAAAGAGGCGAATTTTTTTCACACGCGCAAAATCGTTGCAAATTTTTAAAGCCCACTATGTAACGGCACAGTCGTGTTATTAGCAAAATTTGAAAGATCTGTGCATCAACCATGATAATGAGAAAGGAATATCAGAGTGGATTCTACAATCTACCACACAGTTTTTAAATTTGGTAGAGTATTAGGTTCCTATATCTTTTTTGAGTATGATGATGCTTTACGTTTTGTTTAAATGGTGAAATATGGGAGTGAACTACCCTCTTTTGCCTACGTTTTGCTGGATCACAGGCTCCATGTTACGATTTGTTTTATGTTAAGGCAAACCACTACGTTAATCACGCAAACAATAAATTCTTATCTTTATACATTACCTAATGTATGATATTATAAATAGGTCTAAGCCTTTTTCTGAATATATCATTGTTACGCTAATTCTCAAATTCTTTCGTGCTTGCGAATTTTCTAAAAAGGGGTACAAAAATTTTCCTTAACTTATTAATTTACCCGTAGATAAAATTTATTCCCAAGACCATTCGTTCGCAACATACCATAGACAAATTTCAATTAAGACATCAAAAACCTAAATAACGCGACCCATAGCTCTTGGCTATGTTGAAGATAAATGGATCTGATATTCTGAATTTGAAAAAGCATTAATAATTTCTATTGCCGCTTTCTTTAATATATTTATATATTATTATATAATATTATAACCTGTATATAATAGGTACCTACATGTATCGACAGCATAATAACGGGAAATAATTGAAACCATAATAAAATAATGAGATCGAAATAAAATTTGTTCCATTAAAATCAATTAACATCACCTACAATCGATTACAAAACTACCTCGAACAAAAATTTGAAATACATGGCCAAAAAGACACATTTTCCGAATTTAAATTATGTAAAAAAAATCGAGCATCAATCTGGCTGTTAATAGGAATAATTTACATTTTATGTAGGTAGATATTCAAATTTGGAATACCTACTTCTAAAATTTCATTGTACCCTGCGGGTGACAGTATAAGAGGGGTTTCGTGGTAGGTACGTTATTTAAAATCTATATTCAAACTTCACCGCCTACCGGATTCCATCCAACGCAGGAGGTATTTCGTGCGGCATTTTATTGTTGCTATGCTGCCCACTGTAATAGCACGTTATTACCTAAGCTTTTGGGAAAATCGGTGCTTGCTCCAATGTAGGCGTCTATTTCGTTACCTTATTACGTAATTTGAACGGTATTTGGAAGACTTAAATATAGTTGCACCAAGTGACATGTAATAATAATAACAGTCGCAACATTATAAACCTTAAAATATTAGTCGGTATTAGAACTCCAGACCCCCAGTGTAGGAAGCAGAAATTTAAATCGTGAAGACATCTCTGATCTGCAATTACTACTGCTCAATTTATTCAAAATCCAACCGAAAATATTTTTATTTCATTTTTTTATATTCAATATTAATATATCATAACA
>DWEJ01003532.1:0-10365 GCA_018245835.1 Mysoria sejanus stolli | reverse complement strand
AGTGTTCGACCCGGGAATCGAACCCGGGACCTCCCGATCGGCAGTCGCACTTACAACCAACACGACCAACGAGGCAGATGTTTTATATTTATAATTTTTTATTTCATATTTTGGAAACATACCTACTGTGTTGCAGAATACTGTTTTTAGTTAGTAGGTTATTAAACATAACTTATATTAAACAAAGCTAGTTATACAAAAGAGATACTATAATGTTCTATAGTCAAGTTTTTAACACAAACTATCATGCAAACTATGAGTTACCATATTACTCTCCTAAAGGATAAATTCCAAAAAAGTGTGATACAGAAAACTTGTTTCTAACAAAATGCTTGATTCTTAATTGTTATATTTTTACATTTAATAATCTAATATACAAAAATCTTGTGTCATAATGTTTGTGAGTGAACTCCTAAGGAGCAGGACAAATTTTAATGAAAATTTTTGTGTACATTTGGTGCGTTTGAGAATAGGTCGTAAGCTATTTCTTCTACCCTTGAGTGATAAAAATTATTCAGACAATTCAGAAAGAAGTAACTAATTTTATGATCAAATTTTTACCTTTGTACTCCCACCTTTCATTTTTTTTTAATCGTCATTTTAGTGTTGTATGAAGAATATTCAAATCATTTAACTGTCGCTCTTTTTTCACACATTTAATACATATGATAACACGATAGATGTTTTTTTATTAATGATCAAAATATTTAGTAGAAATAATATCTATGAAAGCAACAGTTGCAGTGTAAAACGAATTTGTAGTAGTTGTTTTGTTCTTTGATGATATCAATATGTCAGAATATATTTAAATTTTAATACGTGAAGGATCGACCTTTGGATCCCTTTTTACGAACGCTGGGCGAACGGAAGAGTATGAAACTTGGTACAGTTTTATTGGTATTTTTTTTATCAAAAAACCGCCCCACCCACACTTACAACACATGAATATTAAACACTGTACGTACACGTCAGTAGGGCTGTTGATATATCGACGTTATCATTTAGAAATATCGATATTGAAATGTAAATATCGATATTTTAATACATTTTATTTTTAATTTTTTTTCGTTAATTATTTAATTTGTTCAATTCAAAAAACATTCTATTATAGTCCTCATTTTTTAGTTTTGTTGTATGTAGCTTAGTATTGTCTCTTACAATAACATTAACATTGAAATTTGAAATTTAGGTGAATTATGGTCGAAATTTGACGGCCACTAGTGAATATCAAATATCTTTTTTTAAATAGACTGATTTATCTGTAAACAATATGATAACAAGACAAAGTAAATTTTATTGTTCACATAATTCGTAATTTCATATTACTAAAATTACAATATTTTTATTTTACAGAAGAATTTGATAATTACATGCAACAAGATGCTCATGAATTTTTAAATTTTCTAATCAATCACATCAATGAAATTATACTAGGTAAGTGTTAAATAACTTTTGTGTGTACGAATATGCCATCTCTAGGCTAAAATTGGAATCCAAAACTATAATAACGTTATATTAGAAATTCATGAACCGTAATACTGTTGATATAAATTTAGTTCAACTATGAATGTTCTCAACAACAAGTACCCAAATTAACGTATAGTTATAAATATGTGATCCATTTCTAAAAACTAAAAGCACTCAGAAGGTTTTGATAAATCACATTGTTGAATTTTTCTAACTTGAAATTCCCATTGATAAGTGAGTCTGATTTTGTGCCTGGCTATGATGATAGACTCAACCCCTATTCTCTGAGATTTTGCATACAATATAACGGTGAAAATGGAAGCATTCTTCTGCCTATACATTTCAGTAATCATAAGTGTGGTTTTATATTTCTATAGCGTTTTGAACGTTATCCTGATAAATATTCATTGTAGCGGAACGTAATCAGAGCACCTTAAAACTACAAAAGAACACAGGTACAGGCGAGAGTATTACGTGCAATGGTGCACCGCCACAAAACAATTCGGAGCCTACATGGGTGCACGAGATATTCCAAGGCACCCTCACTAGTGAAACAAGGTGTCTAAATTGTGAGACTGTAAGCAGCAAAGACGAGCATTTTTTTGATTTGCAGGTTTGTAACCAGGTCAGCTGCTTTTTAATTTGGATTAACATAATAAGTGTTGGTCTTTTAGGTATATAACCTATTTAACAGATGCTGTAATCAAAAATATTTCAACATATAATGCATGGTGTAGGGTTACTTTAATAATAATCATTCTGTTTAATTAAATTCAACTATCAGTCTGTTTTGTTAATGGTAAAATATACATAGCATGTACATTCAGGCAAAAAAGGTTAACAAGCTTGTACCCCAACAACTGTTTAACCGAAGTTTTATCGTCTAGGTGGATGTGGGTCAGAACACAAGTATCACCCACTGTCTAAAGTGCTTTAGCGATACGGAAACTCTGTGTAGCGACAACAAGTTTAAATGTGACAACTGCACCAGCTACCAAGAGGCGCAGAAACGCATGCGTGTCAAGAAATTGCCCCTGATTCTGGCACTGCACCTCAAGCGTTTTAAGTATATGGAGCAGTACAACCGCCACATCAAAGTGTCACACAGAGTAGTATTCCCGCTCGAGCTGAGACTGTTTAATACGGTATGTTGTTTATTTAATACGCAATGTCTTGTTTGTTCGACTATTCGAAATATGAACTTTTAACGGCTTGCACCTCCGTGTGGCAGATAAGAAGTTTTAAATATAATTCATGGCCATGCTCTACTACACCATATGTATGGTTTACCATACCATATATTAAATTCGTATTGTAAAAGTTCCAAACCAATTTCGCCATCACGCTTCCTCGGCTATATTCTAACATTTGCAAAGAAATCTATGCTTTAAAAATGTTAGCTTTCTATTACTCAGGGATTCATATCATGTGCTATTGGAGAAGCCTATACAGGAATAGGCTGATTATAATGAAATATGTTGATGAATAATAAAATAAATAGATTTAAGTGTAACATAAAAGTATATAATATTTATAACACAATTATAATGCATAATTTATTACACAGAATATGTTTTAATAGGTGATATTTGAATGTATTTTGGTTTTTTTTAACTTAATTTTTTAAAACTGAAATTTTATTTTTTAACACTTAAAACTACCCAATAGGGACTGTTGGCGACTACGATTGGACTTTGCAGATACACATAATATATGCAAACTTTCAAAAATGTTTACTGCACCTGTAAGATTTAATTAAAATTGATAAATACTACCTTGAGATGCTATATTTCCTTTGAATACTATCAAATATGCAGCAGAGAACACAGAAACACTTTTATTTGATTAAAATTATGAGAGAAAACTACAAAATATGCATAAAACAATACAAGAGGCCAATGACGGACCAGGTGTGTTATCCTTTAGTTAGGCCCATGATGCACATGGCATGTCATCAACCAATGTATGGGACCTGGCATCATGTTCATGAAAATGAAGGTCGCAATGAGTCAGTTAATAAATCTGTCCTGATTTTAATTTGAAGAAATAGATATTTATGTCATATGTCTACTTCATCAGTATTTACTTCAAGGAACATGTCTACAATTTATATTTGTTTCAACAGTCCGATGATGCAGTGAATCCTGATCGGCTGTACGATTTAGTGGCCGTGGTTGTACACTGCGGTTCAGGACCCAACCGGGGGCACTATATCAGCATCGTCAAAAGTCATGGCTTCTGGCTGTTGTTCGATGATGACATGGTTGATGTGAGTTGATGTTTATTTACACTACAATAGAGGGTGAGGCGAGTCTATTGTCATATATGGAACACTAGTCTAAGCTCAGTTACTACTAGAAATTTCCAATTAGAAAAATCCAATTGTACACAACTTAGGGTTTGAGCCCTGGACCTTTCAATCAATAACTTGAGCAGCAACACAGTGAAAATAAATGACTCACAAAAATCTAAATAAAATGATATTTTTACAGAAAATTGATGCCTCAGCTATCGAAGACTTCTACGGCCTAACTTCCGATATACAAAAATCTTCTGAAACAGGATATATATTATTTTATCAATCTAGAGATGGTAGTTGTTAAGTTTTACTATTTTTAATAATTTATATCTTTGAATGGTGTTAAGCTAAAACCAATAATTCAGTATAAAAACATAGTTTATTTTGTTTGTTCACTTTAGGTTACATTTTGTTTATTTAGACCAATAAGTGTTTGGCATAACACCACTCAATACACTAAAACTGATTAAATCATGTTGAAACCATATGCCATATTTGTTAAAGTTTGAATGGCATATATTAATTATATTATTGAGAAATTGTTTAATACTTATCGCTGATTAATTATTGTCATTACTATTTTATTCACTTAAAAATATCATTCATTTGTAAATAAATGACCGTTTCAAAAATAAAATGTGATTTTCTTCACCTGTTGTTTGATTTTACATTGTCACCAATCAGCCAAAACACTTGAAATAAAGTTATGCCATTAACTTCACTAACAGAATTTATTCTCTTATTAATATAAATTGAATTGTTCAATTTCTTATGCAGACTTGTATTGATTATACATCATATTATACATTTTTTATTTAGTTTTTTTTTTATTTATGATTATACATTTTAGTTTTATTTTAGTTTATTTTTTATTTATGATTATACATTTTTTATATAGTATGGGCTAGCATTTAGCCAATCTTACCTGATGGTAAGCAATTATTTAGAATGCTTGCCTAATAATGTCTATTCATGTTGACGTTTTAATATATATATATTGACTTTATGTACTACATGTAAACAAACAACAGAAGTCTTAAAAATATTTTATTCCAGTTTAAGCTACAAACTCATAGGGGATAGGAGCAAGTAGTACCGGTTTCTCCACACCACTAACAATGTGTGCTGTCTTGGGCTGTGCAGGCTGTCTCTTCAGTTTGACTATTTTGCCGGCAGCCTTAGCTTCCTTCAGTAACCTCTCATTCTCCTTTACACGCTTAAGGAAGTCTTGCCTGCACTTGGAGTGCTTTACATGTTCAATGCGGATGTTGATTCTCTTAGGAATGATCCTACCTCTCACCCTCTTATTTACAATGACACCAAGAGCATGGGCTGTGACATTGTATACTCTGCCAGTCTTGCCATGGTAGACCTTGTGTGGCATGCCCTTCTGTACAGCACCATTGCCCTGTAAAAAAGGAATGAATAATTGAAAACCAGCATAGATACAATGTGTTGAATGACGATCCTGAGATTTTACAATTTTTCTGAGCATACCTTAGCATTTATATGCAAGGAATTCTCGCGTGAACATAGGATTTGAATATTTTCTCTACACATTTGTTTCCAATGAAATAATTCATCACTTTTGAAGTTCAAATAAAGACCTAATACCCACGCTGTACTAGATTAGTACATACCCTAATATCAACGATGTCGCCAACTTTGTATACTTTCATATACGTGGAAAGCGGGATAGTGCCATGAGTGCGGAACTTGCGGGCGAATAAATCCCTAGTACCACGACGATAACCTTTGGAGTTGGTCATTTTGATATCTGCAAACAACAAAACATTTAGTTACCTAGGGCGCACGTGGCCTGTTTTCTTCGTATCGAAGAATACACCATCGTGTTTCTAACTTTATCCCAATATGTTCTGTTGTATTAGAACTTATAAAAGAAAACACCAGATTCAAAAAACACTACATCAAAGCTTTGAACAATAATAATTCATAATTGCACGTAATAATTACCTTAGCTTTTCAAAGCTTAGCCGTAAAGAAAGAACATAGGTTATATCGACTGTGGATTTATGGTTTACGTACCATAGTTTTTTTTTTTCAATATTTTAGCTCATAGTCAGCCTATTAGATTTTAATTTAAGGTGATAAATTAATTGTTTCCAATATAATATCTGACATAGGTTTAATAAAATATATGAGTATATTATGAACAAAGAATTTCACATAATGTTACTAATATATAAGAAACGAATAGTAATTAATTTATGGACGACTCTTGATATGTCATTGCACATTATCCATTTTGTAAAGCTAGTTTACCTTGTACAGGCAACAAATCATTTCTATACAATTTCATTTTATTATTACTAATTTGCTATGTATAACATTCGTTTATGGTGTTAAAATTATTCAATTCTCAGTTATGAATATGTCTTCGGATAGTATTATAGCAAATTCATGTCAATATACACCTGTTTATTTGATTGAGAATCCTGGCGTTAGTGAGGTATTTTTATTTACATTTTGTAAATGTATTACTTATTAGTAACCCAATGTAATGGAATTATATGCTTATTTTCAGCCAAGATCATACATTATTACGCAAAACGATCTAATTGCCCAAAGGCCTGTAAGTGACAATTTAAAGAAGTTTTATGAAAATAGCGGCAAATTAGAAAATAACCTATTCGGACCTATAGAGACTACGAGATCGCGGGTAGTGAAAAAACAAGAAGGAAATGTAATTGGAAACAATTTGAAACTAGCCAGTTTTCTAATACCTAAGAATGAAACTCCAAAACAACATTCAACAATCACAACAAACAGTGTTGTTTTAAAGCCTGTTGTGATTACGAACAGTAATAGTGTAGTACACACTACTCCTCAGTTAGATATAAATAGAAAAATTGTAAAAATAAAAGATATCCCGAAGACTTTTAACAATGTAAAGTTATTGCCAAAGATAAAACCAAAAGAAAAGTAAGTTTTAAGGCATTTTGCTGTCTTCTGTTTTTTATTACTAGAACTGGATAACTTCAATCTTAAAAAAACAGTAATTGTAATACAAGCTGACAAAGAACTACAGTTTTGAGGTCAGTCAGGTTTCTTTATAGAGGAATAAATTTTATTATACTCACCTATCATAACTATAGTATAGTATAGTATAGTATATATAAAATAGTGAAAACAAGGCTGACAATTTAGAATTAGAGTAAAATTTTGTGAAAAAATAGCATTTGTTGATCCTGGATAAATATTAAAACTAGTGAAGCATCTTTTAAGACATAATTCTAATGGTAAATGTAATGTTTTCAGTCCAGTGAACTCATCAAAGCATACATCTGTACAGTTGTTGAAGCTGGGAGAGACATACCACAGGTATGTTAACAATTGTCAGTTTTAATTCTCACCACACATCTTTTTCTTGTCTTCCTTAAATTATAGTGTGTAAGGGCACTTCACGATTCAAAGTATAAAATGATAATAAACATACAACCTTGATGAAATATCAGTTTAAGCATGAAATCTTTTTTTAGTCACACATAGTTATAGTACACCTATGGAGGAATGTAGTTTCGTACCTCATATTCTTTCAGTTCTAATAGTTAAATGTCTGTGTTTGTCTGGAATAAGAATACATACTTAGACCCCTTGCTGAGACACAAGGTATTCTATGAGACAAGTGTACCTGGCTATGATAGTTTGAAGTGTGCCACATTTGGGTGAGGATCAGCTACATGCCCGTGCTGCCAATAGGCAACTGAGTATGATGTTCAAGAAACTGCTCTGTGATCTACAAACTTCCTGCCGAGTGAGGATTATAGGCAGAACCCCTCAGAAGAAACCTATGTCCAGCAGTGGACTGCAATAAGTTGAAGATGATCAACTTATAACCCATCACTGGGTGAACACTAAGAGACACAATTAAACCTAGGGCCTTAGTCATTCTTTCTTCATAAACCTAACTAAAGAATTTCTTGTCTTTAGATTACCTAATGCTCATAAAAATCTGCAATTTTACTACACCAGCACTGCCACTACTCAAAACGTCTTAAGTTGCTCAGTTTGATAAATTAAATATGTATGATTATTATTATTGCTTTAACATAAACACTCATCTTATATCTTAGATAAACTATTTATCAATAAATATGTCAATATAAGGTAACATACAATGAGCAAAAATAATTAGATTGTTTAACATGAAACAATGATTAATTTTGAAATTATTATTTCTAGTCTCAATGAACTTAATGATGACCAAATGAAGATAGTAAATCATGCATTGAAGATATTCCGCAATCCACAAAAAACACAAGAACCAACTTATGATCCTGTGACAAATACTCGTTTTATATACAAGTAAGCATTACTATATATCATTTGAAATAATGGTAAATTTGGAAAATCAATATTAGAACTGGACCAATTGGTATTTTGACTGGCCTACTAGTACAGTGGTTTGGAAACCTGACAGTTATTCTGAGGATTATGAGTTCTTCTTACAGCCAGCACTAACATTTGTGTGATGAGCAAGAGTATTTGTTCAGTTTGGATGAAATAAAAAAACCTAAGATGTAAACATGTAGTTTGCATGTTGGTACAGAACCCTGTGTATGCCTGTTAACTAGCATTCTGCTGAATTTTAACAAAAAGTTTTAATTGTTAAAATTAATCTTCCAGAGTTGTATCACCAAAAGATTTGACAGTTGTGGGTAATAAGAACAAAGTTATGTTTAAGCAAAAGAAAAATGAAATTAAGAAAGAACCCATTAAGAAGGTTGAAAAGAGAGAAGTAAAATTTATACAAGAGGAAGAAGAAACATGTCCTGTTTCTGAGGTAATTATGAGATTTTCTTGAAGTTTCACATTGAACAGGGAGGTTTATATTTATAGCATAATTATTGCGTCAGTCTTATCAACTGATTAGAATATCTTTCCAATCACCTGCAATATATAGCTTACCTAATGGGATTCAATTATACTTGAACTATGTAAATGACAAAATAGATACTTTTTCCCAGATGTGGCAGTATAAACATTTCTTATGTAGTGGTTATTTGTGTTAATTTTTTGAATTATCTTTTCCATCTATTAACTACCGCTGCATAATTAACAGATCTATTTAAACAACAGTTCTTTGTGTGTTATCATTATGATTTTTGTAAAACAATCTTTTTATATCCTACTAGATGATTGGTCTTGTGGTAACCACTAAAGTACAAAATACATACATCAAAGCTCCATCACTTATATTAAATTAAAATAATATTATAAATTATCACTAATATTAAATTGTTCAAACATCGTGTTATATTTACAAAGCAGTTAATTACAATAAAAATTTTTAGGCCAAAGTTACAAGAAGTGGTAGGAAAGTGAAGTTACCAAAAAATATTTTACCTGAAGAGACACCTCAGAAACCTCGGAAGAAGAGTGGGACGATAGTTTCGTGTTTTCAATGTTCTACTGTAAGTATGTCATTCACCCACTTCTTCTTTCCAATAAACATATCCAAGGCTACGAATAGACTGTCAAGAACTGAACAACTTGATTGCTTCTGACCTATGTAAGTTTAAATGAATTCAAAATTGTACACAAAGGTAAATTCTGAAATAATATTGTTTGAGTTTTTATATGTAATTAGCCAGTAGAATAATATACTGAGTGGGTTACCTCAGTAAACTCGATTGAGATTCAGGTGTGATGTTACATATGTCTATGTCATATTTGTAACAAGCAAAAAAAATTATGAGAGCACATACTTATAGATACTTCATCTTTAATTTAGTAATTTCTTTTTCAGGAATTCAGCAGTTTATACAGATTACAGAGGCACTATGAAAATCATCCAACTCATATACCAGCTAGGATCCATTCAAACTTATTCCATTGCCTCCTCGCTATCATCAAGGGTGCCTCAGAAGAAGATGGTGCCAACATATTTGTCCAGCAGCTAGAACAACTAATTGCAAAGCTTAAATCTTTACTTCCATGTTTACTGACAAAATCCCAGCATATTGAAGGCAAACAAAGTACAATAAATGATGATGTTGGCAGGTAAGCTATTAACTTATATGTAATATAATATGTATAGCTCAAATATAAAAATTATTTTTTCAATGTGTGAAGGAACATTAATATTGCAATAAATTATTTGTGTGCAGCGATTTTACTGCAAACTCACCTTCAAACTAAGAATTCAACGAATCTAGCGATTAGTGCATCAATTGAGTTACTATGGGGATGATTGTACATTTTATTTGAAACATGTCCGCTCTGTGACACAGTTGTCTATTATGTACTAGATAGTTGACAGTCTCATTATCGTCAAAATAAATTATCTTTATAATTGTTTACTGGTGTGACCCATGACAAATTTGCGTGTTATCTAAATATCTTTTTTGCATGTATTCGTAAACACACTGGAGGGATATTCAGTTTTAAACTAGACTATCTGTGCCATTGTTTAGTAAAAATTTTTGTTTTTGTTACATACATAATTTTATCATAGGATTCTAGAAAGTCACAACTGCAAGTCGGTCTTTTGATCTTTTTTTAGTCTTAACTCTAGCAGTAAGTGTTATCAGAAATTATTTTTAGAACTTATTAAAAACTAATTTTTTATTCAATGA
>DWEJ01003531.1:0-10367 GCA_018245835.1 Mysoria sejanus stolli | reverse complement strand
AACCAAAGCCATGTGTAGGTTTTATAGGGAACCGAAATAGATTCATTTCTAAAACCCTATCACAGAAGTTATATCGAATTTGATCATAGGATGTCTGTTGAACAGGCGAAACTTATTAATTTTGGTCATTATGAATTCCGCGAGCGAAACTCGAACGTCTAATTTCAACCCTAACTTATCAAGACGCGAATAAAAAAGTTCTCCCCGGCTCTCCCTACGCTCACCCCCTTGTTTAAAACGCCGGCGAAAAAAGAAGCACATAAAAATGCATGAGGCCTTCCTCGTTATAAGGAAAGGGTAGCACCCCCCTACCGCCCCCCCTCGGGAGGTAGCTGTAAAAATCGTCTCTAATTTAAATTTGGGAAGTTTCGCGTAGCGCGCGGCAACGTTGATGTCTTGATAAATGTACGCGAATTCCACTAATTTGGAGTCTTCAACGTTCGGAACTTTTAATTGGGTGCGCATAAATCGTGCTCGCATAATGAGTGACGCATTAATTTCATCTCGCGACAAAATGGCGGACCATGAGCATTTAGATAAGTATATCTCATTGTTTTCCGTAGTTCGTGGCAGAAACGCCACCAGTACTTACTCCCGTCGCCCGTCTGAAACTTAATGACAAACAGAGTTTTTAAAGTTTTCTTTAAGAAATGATAGATAAGTACTTCATAATAAGAAAAAACAGAGCCCAGATAAAAGATTATAAGCCGCTCTTGCTATCACTTCGATTGAATAAATATTCACACTAGTATATATAGATAATTAAAGTCACATAATGTATTTACACAAGTTAAAAAAAATCATAACACATGAGAAAGTTATGTTTTTTACTTCGGACGGATTGAAAGAATGTAATGAGACTGTCAATTCACAAATAAATCATTATAATCTCTTATTACCTCTTATTAATTCTAAAATGGTTCTAAGTACAACAAAAAAAACTTTTAATAGAAGTAATACGTCTGAAGTTGAGATAAAACCAAGAATATACCATGTTTCACATGTTTTCATTCGAAATTAGAACCGATTCGGTTAATTGCGGTATTAACTATTTAATATTGTTCATAGACTGCCTTGTTGGTCGGGTTGGTTGCAAGTGCGACTGCCCATCGGGAGGTCCCGGATTTGATTCTAAAATAATTTTAGAATCAAATCAAATCAAATATTTTTCTAATTTAGATTTTCTAGCAGTGGTTCGGAGTCTGGATATGTGCCCGGTGTATGGCAGTAGGCTCACCACCTATTCCATTGTTGGACGTAAACCTAACTGGTGAAACGTGGGACTGTTCTGCATTCATCTGCCTATAATTATGTAATATGCTATATAATTATGTAACACGTACCTATAGTATGCTATATAATTATGTAACACGTACCTATAAAAATAAATTTCTATATTTTAATAATAAAGAATAACACATTTAATTTTTCTTTTTTATTACCGTGCAGGAACACATTGCGAAGAAAAAAGCATAATCAGATCTAATACATGTGGAGCCTACCAACCCGCAGTTGGCCAACACGGGAACCTTGCTCTTTCTGAGAGAAGACTGTATCCAAAGGAATGATAACATGATTGGTTTCGATGACGAAATGACTACTCATTCAATATTAAAGGAAACCTACATATGTTACTGAACCAGTATGGCTACGCGATATGTCTACCTTCTTTTTATTTATTTAAGTTACAGGATAACAATGTTTAACTATTAAAAGTTAATATGATATGCGCTAAAAATATTAGTAATAAATTACTACAAAATCTGTTTGACAAAATATCTAAGCTGTACTATCAAGTTACTTGAGACAATTTAATAAATTAACCTTTGTTTATGAGTACCGATCAAATATGTTGCCAAACCATTTTTTCATTAAGGTTTTTAAGGCTGTTATCACTAGCGATTATTTTTATTATATATTTACGTTTTACATTTGTAATTTTATATAAATAACAAATTGAAATGTACAATAGCAAAAAACAGCTACCTATAGTTGATAATGGAACGGTGGTATCACACTTCGTTCTTCTTCATTAAATCTGCACAAAACCGCCATTGACAAACTTCGACGGGTGTAATGTTATTCATTTGGGAAAGTCAAAGGTTTTATTCGCAAAAAAAAATAAGTCGCCAGAGAGCGGACGGTGGCATTTTTTCCATTCGCCGCGTTCCATTAGCGTGCCTTTGTTTGGCGGGAGCGCGCAAATTAATTTAGCTCTCCCGCCATTTCCTCGCGCTTTCACCCGCGCGTCCTCCATGCCCCTACCGCGCCCTTTTTTGTCTACGCTCTGCTCTACGTATCGTTTTCTTCTTTATGGCTCATTAGGCATCATCGTCGCCATTGTTTTTTTTCGCCGTACGAACACGAGATCTAATTATTACGATCAGCAGTATCAATGAGTATAATATTCTTTTGGGGAATCGCCGTAAGTTGACCTTATTAATTATTGGTATAAAATGTAGGACAATAACAAACAGTACCTACAAAACATACTTCGCTCTATTAAAGTATTCCGTACACGAACGTTATTTAATCCATAACACTGAAAATTGAGGAAAACTTTTCGTTTCGTTTGGTATTAAATTACTTAAGTTAGGTTGGAAACCCGCAAACCTCACGAGTATATTCGATTACATTGACTTTACGAGGCTACAAAAAAATCTATCCCCAATCAGAATATTTTCAAAGACGTACTATAGATTGTAATGTTCTTTGTTACACAATTATACATCTGACATCACAAAAGTCATATTTGATTGTTAGCGGGGTATAAACTTAACTTATTTAGAATCGTTCCTAATAAAAATGGTAATTATTTTTTTCTTGATAAATAAATTGATTAAATATAAGTAATATAAGATTATTATAAAATCTTTCAATTTATTAGCACTTTACTATAATACGTTAGTTATATACTCATATTACCATTATAACTATATATTCTATGTATTGTCAATTACAATATTAGTTTGAGAATTAATGATTGCTGCAGGAAGTGCATCGGAGTTTTATCAATAAAATGATAACTTTAAACACCAATTAAGTTAACCTGTCCCCACTAAATAGGGCTACGCGCCCTGTCTTCGGCTTGCCGCATCCAACTTCTGCCTGTAGCTTTTAGCAGATAAAACACATTGTCTGCATTACCAGAACTAAGATCAGACTAATTTTGATGTTTAACGTGGAAATGGAAATGATGGTAGGCATACTACTTAACGGCCCAGTATTTGATCGGTATTGTGGAAGATTATTATACTATCATTAATATTTGGGTATATTTTACTTGATTGTTGAATATTTCGTATTTTCCTATAATTATTACATTAAATAACCTAGCATATTACACGGCCCAGTTAACCGAATTAGGCTCCTTGCGTATCGTAGCAGAAGTCCTCTTATGTTACGGTAACCTGACAACTGGAATAAATATTCATTTATAAATTATTTTATAGAGTTTTTTACACCCAGAGATAACAAATGCTATATAGTGTTGATCACATATAGTAGTCTAGCGATCAAACCCACCAACGAAGCGTCACTAACCACTCGACGAACTGGCCGGTCACACAATCATTCTAAAATTACTTCGCGTTTCGTATAACTTGCGTATACTGAAATCAAAATTTTAACATACAAACTATAAATATCTCTACATTACTTAATACCATGATTTTACCTACCCATTCATTCTGGAGTAGTTTAATCAGTCTATTAAACCAAGATAGCTACAGAAAACCTTATAATTGTCGAAATATAGGTAAGAATTAATAGATAAGTACACAAAACTAAAGAATTTTGCCATACATAACAAAGTCTTAGTACTTAATTCGTGTGTTTTATGACATCAAAATAGTCGTATGCTAATATAAGTACTCATATGGGCATACGATTGTAGGGTATAAAAAAATTAACAAACGAAAGTAAAACTAGTCGGAATTATATTAGTCTCACCTGCGCCGGCGCCTGCTCGGTACGCGCGTTCCCAGCAACAAAAAGCCGCCAACTGACGGTCTCCGCTGGCCGTGACCCACAGTTTTTTAGCCCGCGCGTGCCCGCGCTCTCCCACACTTAAACAACCCTTGCGTATTCATAAACCGTCGCCTACGAGCCTCATACGTCATCTCGCTTATACTACTTTTTATAAAATTATACCATCGGCGTGCTATGAAGTAATTTTTAGTTAATTTTAATAATAATCCTACTTTCATTGCTTATAATAAATCTGTCTTCAATTTTTAATATTTAAATAGAATACAAAATTAAAACAAAGCACTTCTTTGTTACAATTTTAATTAAATTCTCGACTCAGCCTTTGTAAGTTCAAGTTGGAAGAGGAAACAAAATATCTACCTTATAGTAGGTTCAAATTCGCAAGCTCGCAATTTGTAATTAATTTCGCTGTCGACACATTTTAAATTCTTAATTAAGCAATCCGTACTTTCTCCTGCCTATAAATTAGATCGAGTCGTTTCCATAGAGACTACTCATCCTTTAAAGCGGGCTGGGAGGGAGAGGGGGGGTTTTACAAAAAATATAACTTAGGGTGAGTAAAAAACCGTGGGGTGACTCAGCCGGCCGCTGCACCCCACGACGAGAAATCTACGATCAATATTAACTCTTTTTTTGAACGGGAAATCGTTGAATTTTTAAGTCGTTTTAAGCCGACGTGGCGAAAAATATTGTATAATACGGCAACTGTTTCAGTCACGCTCTGCGCTGCACGTTTCGTTCTACACATTTCTGCCATTCGTTCAGTAACGAATACTCACTCCTAATCGTTCCATTATTTGATTCTGTGAATTAGTCGAGGTCGACCAACGTATGTTGTTGACATGTTATTTTTAAGCTAGTCGCGTTTCATATGTAACATTTCGTGTCGAATTTTATCAATTAGTTTTTAACCTCGTCACATTAATATGACGTTATTCAAAAAAAATTAAGCATAAGCCGCCTCATATGTAATTATTTATTTTACTTACCTTGCCTTAATTTTACTTATTTGTTCCATTATACATGGTTAAGGTTTTTTATTATTTTTTAAAATTAAAAAGTACTCAATCATAAAACGCGTTCCTAATTTAAAATGCTGCATAGGCCGGGTGTGTTACACACGCATTATAAAAAAAAGGGTTATAAAAAAACTATTTATGACAGCGGCCATTATCGTCCGATAAATCAGCTGCCCGCTCTTCTGTTTTCGATAATGATTCTATTATTATAGAAAAGCGTTATGTAACTGTAACATTTTTTCCTTACAGATGCAAACATATGGAAACAACTTTACCTTTAACTTCAACAATATGTGAATGCTTAACTGTATGACATTCATTAGTATGATAAATAGAACAATGTAAACTTGACATTACATTTGTGTGATAGGTAAATAATTAGATGATAGGTCAACATTTGCTGTTAAGTTTTGACCAAGGTCAGGGGCCTCAGCCTCAGGGGCCTCAGCCTCAGGGGCTCACGGGGAGGCCTATGATCAGCAGTGGACTGCAATAGGCTGTTGATGATGATCTATGCAAACAGCTGAAAGCAATTGAAAAAAAACACGCTTTAGGTGTGATACATCAAGTAACACCTGTTGTCTTAATTCATAATTAATATGATATAAGTATTAAATAAATAATTGCCGCAACTGTAATGAAATGTAGTGCTGGTTACAATGAGTAAGAGCTTATTCCATATTATGTAGCATCGTTGGTTTTTGTGCGTGTCGAACAGCGCGGGCCGGCGCCCACCGTACGGGTTACAAATTGTGGGGTGAAAGGGGTAGTTTTTTTCTAATCGACTTTTCTAACTGTAATAAACGATATTTATCTTTCTTAATTATAGTTTCACTCCGTTATTTGGTAGCTATGTTCATGTTTTTCTACGACTTCATGTATTATTAACGTATTACGTACGTTTGTCGCGGACGCAACACTCTTTCATTTATTATTTGGTAATATATTTTGTTCCATTTCAAGCAGTCAATAACAGATTTAATAAATATTGTATTGACACGCGTTATGTGATACAGATAATGTGTTAAATGTTATTAAAGTTATTAAAGTTCGTTAAATAACTAAATTAATGCTATTAATAACTTCTTGTAATATGTATATACTTTCACCATGATGGAGTTAGACCGTGATTTTTTAGTCTATATTATATATACATACTGCTTAACATAAGATTAATAGCACAATAAGAAAAAGTCTACTTATGATTTATCGATCTGAACTAAAGCAATAAAACTCGGCAACAACTCGTCTATTCGTTCAATACGACTCTTTTATTACTAAATATGACTCTTGGGTAGACTTGGTAAACTTGATGAGACACATACTTCTAGATAGTTTTAATAAATTCCTTTGAATTCCTTCAGTCATGTGCAACTTTTAGTAATTGATTACGAATGATGTTTTATATAATTGTTGTTACATAATACAGTTTTGACCTGTGTCAAGTATACTAGAGTGGCAATATTTATACTGCAGTTCAAGGCTAGCATACGTAACTTTGTTTATTATTAATAAGTTTAAATGTAACATCACGTGTTTGATTCCTGAAGAGGTAGGCAATGTATTGTAGTACCTAAGCACCCACGTTTCACCATTACATTTACGTTCCGTTTAATGAATTAGGCAGTTAGGTTAATGCCATACCCCGGGCTCATGTTCAGACTTCGAGGCACTACTAGAAATTTTAACTAGAAATTGTAAGTTCGGAAAATCCAAAAGTAGATTCGTGGCTCGGCCACGATTTGAATCTAATTGATTAGTTAGGATTTTGAAGCATGTATAACTTAATAAATTAAAATGATATAAGTATCTGCTGTTTTAACAATATTCTTAGTTGTCACTATAATTAAATTTCTTTTCAATTATAATTATATTTAATTGCCAGTACATTTATCATTTAGAGACCTTTAACTATTATGAAGTTATATATGGTTTTATATATAAATATAAGTTCTCTATAACGGTGAAGGAAATCACTCTGAGAATACCTGTATGCCCTAGAATTCTCCGAAAGGCTTTCTAAGATGTGCATAGCCTGGATACGTGCATGTGGCTAGTGCCAGTGTTTACAGCGATGACCGGTTATGTTCCGGAAGGAGTCTCATGTCCAACAGTGGGACAGTGAAAGACGTTGGTGATTAATTTATGCTACGGTTATGACACGGAGTTGATTTGAATGAACGGTAGACCCTCCTGAATGAATCATCATGTGTTACATCTACAACATTAAACATACACTTTGCTAATTAAAAAGTAGCGTATTTTTACATATACATATATATGTATTGAAAGAATAATTTACTGTGTTGACAACAATGAATATTTTTTGTTCAGTGGAGATACAATAAGTATTAAAAATTGAATGTATTAAAAATTAGCAATTAATGTAATTTGTGCATATTCCGATTTGGTTCGTATAAAACATATTCCAGCTTGATTCATAACTTGATTGTGTGTCGTTAAATTTTTTAAATGAACCACGAGGGCAGTGATCCCGCGCGACGCATGCGTAATAGCAACCCTTTTTTACCCTTTCGCCTCCCTGAGTGTTTTTTGTAAGCACTTTTTAAAGGGTTGCGTGTACTGGGGTACCTGCTGTGGGATACGAAAGGGTTCTATTTTTTTTTTGTCACAATGGACCGTCACGCTTTTTGTACGATGCAGTTTTTCTGTATGGACCGGCGAGGAGAACAATGCGAAGTGCATTGAACTCTTCACCGGCACATCAGCTGATGCCATAATAGTGCACTTGTGGCGCTGTCGTTGTTATAGTTCAAGGTCGATGGTTTTCCGCGTCAATTTCTAAGCTTCTTCCGGGTTCTTACATGAACAATTATGGTTTTTTTTCTTCATGTAGAGATAAATGAACAGAGGACGAGGTGGCCAGAACGAAGACACTTAATTTGATGAAATGAGTGATGTTTAGATGGTTAGGGCATGTGGAAAGGATGAATGACAAAATAAAGGAAATGTTGAAAGTGTAATGTTTAAAGGGAATAGGAATCGTAAAATTGTAAGCGGTATACTTTGATGTACGTAATTCGACTAAATCGGAGATATCCGAAATTATAACCAGGTAATATTGATCATCTAATAGACGAATATCTGAGAAATTACTGTAACAATGCCTACGTATATATGTTTTTATCTATTGATGTTTATAAAATGCTGTCATTAAACCAAATGGAATTTTCTACTAATATCACCATAAACGCTTATCGTTCCACTGTTTCCTGATTCAGATGTCAGAATGAAAAGAGCTTATTTTACTGCTCTGGCCAAGGACAGTTTGCCACACTTGACATATTAAGAAAATAATAATAATACATATTGCGAAGTATTCTAATATGTGCTGGTTTTTTTACAATGCAAAACCTTCACCGATGTCGCAAATGATATTTCGATCTCCAAAATGTTTATTATATTGAAACCCGAAGATGCAAACCGCTTTTTGAAACTCAGATCAAGTGAGTGGGTGATATCAGCCATTAGGCTGTCACTAGTGTTTTCTCATATGATACAAAAAAGTTTTTAATGGCACGCTTATTAAATAACTGTCTCCGCCGTGAGCTTATTGCAATCGGCAGGAGCTTATGGAAAAGCAGGTCGTATATAGTCCCAAACAAATCGACACAACGGCAAAAAACATACGTTGTTAGGGCGGTATGATATAATCATGTACCTATATACTATTAACACTCATCAAACGGTCAACAGTAAAATATAACAGTAAGTTATGTAACATACACACTCGCAGGTAATGTAACCAGTAGCTCGTAAACACCGCTTTGTATGATGTTCGTCTCTAGAACAAACTGCTATGTGGCACCGGATGGTGTCACCTTTCAACACAACACCCGTTCGCTTTTTGGTAATTGACGTAAAAAGTTCTACAGTTCGCAATAGCGGCGCCGATATACCAGTAACCCATATTTGTCAAGGTGTTAAGCGATCAAGTTGCCAGCCCGTTACCATGGCTGCACATTGATTCTTACATACACTTTTTTTTATCTTTAGTAATAAAAACACACCCCCTTTGCGTCCTTTCGTCAACATCTACACCTTTTCTGTAAATTGTTATTTAGTAACGAATGGTCCTAAGGATAATTGATAAATGTATAAGAACGTCTAATCTGTGTAGACGTCTAGTCTGTACACTGTGCTCTGTGCAGGCCTCGTAAAAATCCTGGCGGAATAACGAATGTTGATAACTCACGTATCTTGATCAAATAGGCCAGATACTGGCTGATCAGGAAGCCACAAGTCTCCGTAACTGGCGTTCATGTATGAAGAAAGTGGTGAATGTAGCAGAAGTGCAGCAGGTCTATATGAACCTATGAATATGAACCTATGAACTCAAAGGTTATGACGTAGGCATCCGCTAAGATTTTCGACTGTTTGAACTGAAATTACGCGAAAGTTTGTTAGTATGGATGGATGTTTGTTACTGTTTTCGTAAAAACTGATTTCCACGCGGGCGAAGCCGCGGGCACAGATAGTATTGTAATATGCCCATTAAATCTGTGACTACACAATGTCTACATTGTCCATTAACATTGTCAAACTTTGATTTGATATATACGGTCGAGCTGTTATGTAGTTTGTCTAGGTTACAGTCAAAGGCTTATGTTCTAGACCAAAAGTCACGACAGACACTCGACTTTCACACATTAAATACTCACATACTGGTTCACTTGACTTATGTCGCACAGAACTCAAACGTTAAGTAATTAATAAGGGAACTAATTACGTAATTGTTACAAGAACTGAAGAATTATACGTTTTATATTTAGCAGTGGCAAACTGGTACGTAAAATGGCCAATGATACAATTTATATATGACAAATTCCAAAAAAAAAATATTGTTATTATATTCAGTAGAAAATAAGTCTCTGTGTGTGTATTATCTAGTGTTAAGTATTTCCAGCTGTTAACGTCTACATTTACCAAATATTTTAATAAAAAAATATTTCACAAAACTCGCACTCGCCGATTTGAGGTCGGCGCGGATCTAATTTCGCCAAGATAGAGTTTCATCGATGGAAGAAACGTTTCTACGAGTTCTTTTTAATTATAATCTGATTTCGACCAAACAGACAGAGGCTCAAGTAACTCTATTATGATTCAAATTTCACCGATCTCTAGGAAATTATGTAAGTAGCCACAGGTACGGATATCCTTACGTCACCTTTTCGAATCAAACAATTTAATCTTTTGTAAGTTCTGTTGATGAATTGCAAATATTTTATGATTAATGTATTAGAAACGCAAGTTCTTGAATAGAACAACACCAAGTAATTCTCATACGAATCATTTCTAGCCAATTCTTATCCTCTGCAACTTGGGATCTTTTGCAAT
>DWEJ01003530.1:0-10367 GCA_018245835.1 Mysoria sejanus stolli | reverse complement strand
TATTGTTCGACCCGGGAATCGAACCCAGGACCTCCCGATCGGCAGTCGCACTTGCAACCAACACTACCAACGAGGTAGTCAATGGTTTAATAAAGTTTAATAATGATTTAATAAGGTTTAATGATGGTTTAATAAACTATTTACCTACAATGTGTTACTATATATTAATTCACATCTGAATTGTGTAAAACCGAAACTAAATCATAGCACGGTAGCGTCAAGCTATTTGTAAATATTATTTGGTATAGGTATCGTAGCGACAAGAGTCCAATTGTTAGACAGCAACTAAGGTAATCAAAGAATCAAAAAACGAATAAATAATTTTAATATCAAGAATATACTTACTAATAACAATAAGTACTATGACTTATTTGATTTTAGACTTGGAATAGAGGTTTCTAACATAACATTACAGTGTGCGTTTAAGTAACTTGAAATGAAGATGGAAGCTAAACCAAACATTGAGAGCAGTATCGGAACAAGTTAAACTGTGAGTTAGAGTTGTCTTAGACGTCATGAATACCGGTTGTAAAATCGACATAATTCCAAATACTGACTGTAATTTGTATTTAGATGATCTGCGCCAGAGGATGTTACGGTTTTGAAGTTATGCGAATTGTAACGTGTTGTTTCAGATTATGATTATGGTAGTTTAATATTCAGTAATGTTATACTGTAACAACTTTAAAATATGTAATAATAATGAATGATAACAGATAATTTATTGTTAAATTACAAAAGCTAATAAATAACCGCAATAATATCTTGGGACAACGCGCACGCGCTATAAAGGTTTTACTCGTTTTAGTCATCAGAACTTGACAGAGTACGATGAAAGACGACGACTTCATTTCTGAACATTTATGATTCTCATGAGAAAACAGTAAAAGTCCAGTTTCATTCTTAAAACGTTGGCGTATGTTTTCCGGAGTGCTTTAGGATTCTGAATTCTGGATGATATATGATTTTCGAAATAAACTCGTCAAACTCTTTGTCTTGCTCGAGCGTCCACCGCGGTGATTGCGGTTTTTACGAGCGGTGTTATATTTGCGGGAATTTAGAAACTTGGATTGGAAGTTTGTTAAACTGAATTAATCGTCACAGTTTATTTAATTTGTTTATTTTCTCTGTTACGGTAACGTAAAGTTTAAAAGATACATCTGTAATTGTCACAAAAACGTATCGTGTAGAGATTTAATTATTTTAGATAATATCATTAAGATATTACAATGAACGATTTTCAATTCGATGTGGAGCCACTGTAAGAGAACGCCTGTCGGTATTATTATTAACAGTATTCGTTGAAACATCACAAAGCTTTTAATAGGTCCTCTATTTGACACCAATATTATATCTGAGTGAAAACCTCTCGTTTTAGTCGGGGAGTTTTGTGTACATATCTTTTTTTATATTCAACTGCTTTAGGTGTTATTTGTTTTCTACAGTGTAGAGCGATTTTCGTAGCAAGCTAGGAGAGTTCACTTCGAGTTATAACACAAGAGCGGCTTATTAAAAGAGGAGTTCCTACGAGGTACTATTAGACCGTTTGTCACTTACTATCGCTAGAAAAAAGAATGTTCATAATTGGTATTATAAACATGTTAATGGAATTTGAAACGGGCGAGCGCTGCCAGTGAAATAGGTGAGCGCGCCGCGTACAAAGAAGAGCCGCCGATTCCAATCCGAACATATAAATTACTTATGTGTCATTAATAGACCTTTGAACATTTGAACCGAATATATAAATTCCGCTAAGTATTAGGCTGTTTACAATGTCACAACTATTCGGGTTCGATTTTTTAAACAAATTTTCACCTATTCAGTTCGGAGTCTGAATATGCGTCCGATGCATGGCAATAGGCTCACCAGCTATTCCATAGTGGGACGTAAACGTAACCGGTGAAACGTGGGAATGTTCTGCATTCTTCTACCTACCTCTTCGGGGATTACAGGCGTGAAGTTAGGGTTGGACAGAAATAGTTGCTTTTGCATTTAATTTTATGATTATTAATAAGACACAATTGCTTAGTGATCAATATCGAATAAACACAAGTGTCCTGCAATGGAACAATAAAACGGTTGATGATGATGATGGTGATGGTGATGATGATGACAATAATGATGATGATGAAACCAAATTACTTCATTGTGTCCTCACTTGAAAAGTGTCAGATATTCAAATCTGAAAACATAATTCAGCGTTGTATTTAAAATACCAACGTTAAAAAACGTAAGCCGATCAGAATAATGACATTGTAATATTTTACTCGTTAACTTGCTTGTATGATATTAAACTCGTACGTCAATCAACAAATTATAGTTCACGTGCAAATTAATATTAACAAGATTATTATGAAGCATTTAATAGGGTACAATATGGCAATTATTGTACATAATATTAATATTTTTGTTTGCATGTTCAGGTAGCCCTTTTTTTGTTTGTTTCTAATTAATGCTTGTTATGCCTCATTGGTCATACTGGTTGTAAACGCGTCTACCGATCGTGAGGTCCTGGGTTCAAACCCCGGGTGGGCAACTACTGGATTTTTTTATTTTGATTTTCTAGCTACTACCCAGGGAACTGGATTTGAGTTCGGGGTATAGCAATAGGCTCACAACCAATTCCATTACGTAAACGTAATTGGCGAAACGTGGGTGTATACTAAACTCCTCTGACTTCTAAATCAGGCTAGCAATTTTTATACTGTTTTCATTAATATAAAGTCTGATAGACGAAGATGGTTTGTGTATACTTTTTAGTAGATATTTAATTTCATTTATAACGGTGTTTTGTCTGAAAAGAATTATTTTCGTACGCTCGCATTAACTCGGATCAACGCTGGAAAGGTCTTTAACGTAAAATACTAGAAAATTTCAGTTCATAAAATGACCTATAGAAGTGCATTGCTGACAACGTAGCAGCAACTTAGTAATATAATTTCTAGTTAACACGATTGTAAACACTTGGCAATCCGAGTAACTCTTAAGAAATTTTAAAGAAGACGCGCAACACCTCTACTTAATAAATGTAGATTTTGAGTGCATTTTGAAATTACTTAAATATAAAAATGAACACAAAGGTCAGTAGGGTGAGTATAAGTTAGCTATTTTTAAACCGAAAAGAACTATGTTTGTCCGTCTTTCTCTATTATTCACAAAGGGTTCCTTTAGCAGTGTGGGTAGTCAGATATTCATTAGTGTACATTGAGAAGAAAAACCCCGAATTCGTTATTTTCATAGCTGGGATCTCTTTGCAGTGGAGACGTAACGGTACTCCAATTTATGACCTTGGAGGTTGAGCGGAATACGATCTCTGCCGTTTGTTGTTTTTTTTAGAATTGAGCGTTTAAATGATTTTTTAATCAAACTTGCAACTTCACTATGATTCTGATGACGATACAATTATAATATTGAGACCATTTCTTAAATTACAACTTTTATGTAACATAATAATAAATTAATCAACCTTAAAAATTTAAAATGGAAATTACACAAAATAAAATAAAATCAAATTGAAGGTATTACAAGAAGGCCAGGTCAAAAGTTCCTTCAATAGACTAGCCTTCAATGGCATGTGTCAGGACGAAAGAAGTGCCAAGACCCTGATGGGCAATGGCCATGACAAAACGTCTATATTTCATTCACATTTTGGTGAGGTAAAATCCCTAAATGTTTTGCTTGTTTGTCATTTTCAAATTATTTAATTACAGATTATGACTACTTGTTTTACTGTGTTAGACCAAAAGTTATGTAATAATATTAAGCAACTATGGTAATAGGCACACCACCTATGCCATGGCGGACCCAAACCTAGCTGATGAAAGGAAGCGTACTACACTTTTCCACCTACCTCTTCATGGATTACAGGCGTGATGTTACATTCGTTTTTATATATATTTAATTAAAATATGTTTAAACGTGACAAAATCAAAAGAAACATATTAAAACAATATTTAATATTGAAATTACTAATAGTATAACAACAACTTAACTAGAAAATGTAATTAAAGCAGAAAATGTAATTAATATATAAGCGCCTGCGAATATGCTGATAATATCGTTGTTTGAGCAAATTAAAAGTGCATTCCATGTAATAATATTATTTATTATTTATACGTAACATCACGCATCGTTTACGTCCCATTATGGAATAAGTGTTAACCCTATTGCCATACACCGAGCACATTTCTAAATTGTAGCATAATCTAAATTGGAAAAATTCAGTAGTGCCCGACTCGGGAATTGAATTCCAGATCTCACGATCGGCAGTCGTGCTTGCACCTTACACGACCAAGGAGCTCTACATGTGCTGTGTGTATATAATATGTGCTATGTGTATATAATTGCTAAGGCAGAGTGATAGAATTTGCTTTTAAAATGTCGAAAATGGTGCTCATTGGATGGAATCAGCGATCCAATTTATAATGACCTTGGTATTCCCATGGGTTCATTGAGAAGGTTTTTTTAAATTTAAAAAAGGAATGATGATTTTGTTATTAAAATTCTGTGAGTGAAAGATGCTCAAATACACAGGACTACTCAAATACACTGCTAAGTATGCTATTTTATAGGATTACCGGTTATACAATATGTACAGAGTATATCACGAATAAGATAAAGTTTCATCATTACATGATGTTTTAATACAGGATGGAGTAGAATCTAAAGGGTTATATACATACAATGTTATAGAGATGATATATAAAATATGAGCTCTACAAAGCGCACTTTTTTATCCGAAATCTATTTATTACTATATATTGAAACCGGTTAAGAAAATTATATTTTATAAACAAAATATAATTCAGTCTTGGGTTTAGTATAATGGAACTTCAAGTTCTACTGAAGATTCACTATCGTACTTTCGGTTCGACCATTCACAACCGGTTGTTAAATGTATCACATATATTTATGTATATATTACAACCCTTTCATCCTTCCAAAGACGCGTGTCCCCTCTCAGACGAGTAAAAGTCATCGTTTGTCACAATGGTCTAGTGCAAACAAGTGCAATCTAGTTGAGTTGACATACGTTTCAGAATATTATAAAGAAATTGTATGGTTCATGGTTATAGTAAATGCTTTCTATGATAATTTATCTGCCACATTAAATAGGTTCTAACTTATGAGGGAGTTAGTCTTCGAAAATGGCGTGCATTTTGAAAAAGCATTACATGTTTGTAAGAATATATTTGGGACTGCGCTCTTTGCCTACTCCGCAAGGTAAAATATATGCATGTATGTAAAAAATTAAGTAAATTTTTGGTTTATTTTTCAGCTTTGTTACTGGGCAACTCACACCATTTCTATATATTCTTTACAGGAAAATCGTTAAATTGAATAGACTTAAATATTGATATATAGACTTAACGTCAAATTTAGAACACATAATATGGTAAGTAACTATTTTATACTTTATACATTTCATAATGAAAAGAAAACGTTTTGATATTTATAGTTTATGAATTAAATCAGTAAATATAAAATCCAATCACTGCAGAGTTAGTCAAATTATTAGACTTCGCAAAATTAATTAATTGGACAGTTAGGAGAAAAAGTCAATGTTACTTGAATTTTAATAATCATTTTCAACTTTCGCCTCAATAAATATATTTCTCGTGGTGTTCTACAAGTAAGATAGATTTGTTAGATTTGCTTTGTGGTTCACTCCAGGGTGCATCGAAATTGTCAAAATCTTCTGAAAAAACAATGATGTGATTGTTTGTAAGAATTAGATTAAGATTGTATGAACTGTTTTACAATCTTATTAGAGGTTGCAGATGACCGGAGGCGGTCGCGGTCAATTATAAATGCTCTCTTCAATTAAAAAACATGTAGGAGGCAGCTCTGTAATACAGGCGAATGAAAAGAATGTAAGCAGAATTTTAAGCAAACACTAGAAGCATTTCAACAAGCAAGAATAATAAGAACATTTTGAAAGAAATTTTACGAACTTTTTAGAATACAATTTAGCTGTTAGCGTTACAAAATAGTCTTTGGTTTTTATACGATTTGTGTTGAAATAAAAAAATATATTTTGAAAGAATTTGTAGACAATATATACAGAATTAACAAAAATGCAACATGAACACAAACTGCTAAAAGTTTAAATATATATACATACATATACATACATATATATAAATATACACGAAATAAAAGAAAAATATAAAAAGCCAAAATACATTTACTTTCCGGACTAGACTTACATGTACGAGTATATACATACAGCATGGCGGATTTAACATACGCCGTGACATACGTATTTTAGTCAGTATCAACGACATAATATATTTTCAAAAGCTTTGTAAATCTCAATCTGTAATATTTATTTCATCATGTTTTCGAAAACAGTGGACATACAGTTTTCCTTACTTTTTATCAGCTGTAAAATGATTATAATGTTATTGTTTTAATAAGGCTGTTATTTTTACGCAATAGCAGATAATTTATTACAACCTAATGAAAAAATTAATGGTTGAATGAAGGAGTAAAGAGTGAGTGAGTGAACGAATCAATGAATGATTGAATTAATTAAAGTAATATTCTACGTCACGGGATAAGTTATAATATAGCTCGGTATATTTAATTTCATTTAATTTACAATAATTCGTAACACATGTGTATGTAGTCAGAATCAAATATTTCTATGAGAACGTGAGATTAATGTTTGAATTCTCATGACGCTTTCTGACAGATAATTTAAACATTGGTAGGCCTTAAATTGAAATATTGATCTTGTTAAGTCTCTGTACAAATATGACTTATTTATTGGCGCGTTAATAAAAATATAGTATGCGTTTATTAATTGGATCTTAAGAAAATTCGTCTCTATTTCTATTGAACAAAAAAATAGAGAATTAAATTTCGTTTATAAAGCAGCAGTTACATTTACTTACTGCCGAAGGGCAATTAATATTCCAAGTTCGATGTAAATTTGCGATCTGTAATTCCTTTGGTTTTATTTTAACATACATAGTTCCAATTTATTATTATTATAAAATGGTAGATTTGAATAAGCATTCCTAATTGAATTTTCTATGGAATTTTATAAGAAGGTTAACTTTGTAACAGTCACCTTTGATAACAATTGTATATAAGGGCTTTTTAAAATGACTTATTTCGTAATGTAGTAATTTATGAATGCATTATAATTTTGTATAGTAAAAATAGTCACAGATAATAATCAAAATGGGTTCAATCAACCTTATCTCAGCAGTCATAATTAATTTTAACGTAACATCAGACTGGTAATCCCGGAGAGGTTGCGAGAGGAATGTAGATACACCCACATTTCGGCAGTTAAGTTAACGTTCCATTAATAAATAGAGGGTAAGCCTATTATACTGGAAACAAGTTCAGACTTCCAGCTACTACTAGAATTTTGACTTGAACTCCTAGTAAGAAACATTCAATATAACCCGACCCGAGATTCAAAACCAGGATTGTTCGATTGGCATTCGCATTCGTAATCTTTCGCCCCAGAGGCAATTACTAATTAATTATTTCTTATGTGTTTTATAATACATAATGTTTATTTGTTCTAGAACTAGAATTTTAGATTTAAGTAAATTCTAGCGCATAAGCCTGAGGGATTCGTCTATCTAAATTTACAAGCTTCAGGTCTGAATACTTAAGTTGGAGTTTGAATTCAATGCATTCAAGCGGCTTATTAGTGGAACGGAATGAATGAATAGGATTTACAGAATACGTACCGTATAGAAAAGAATTTTCAGGATTTTTAAAATGAAAAGGAACATTATATTGCTCATAAATAATATAATTAATATTTATACATATAAGTATAATAATATTATATTCATGCGGAAGTAACAATCGATATTTCTGACGAGGTCGTGTTTAAAAAGCAGGACCAAACTTTGAAATATTGATAGATACATATAACTTTTCCATAGGACGTATAACATAACTAGTGAGACGTGCAAGCGGTTTTTGATGTAGCCACCACGGTCATTATCAGCCGACCTCAAATGGATCTTATACGGTGAAAAATCAGCAATAGTTATTATTCATTGACAAAACTATCAGTATGTATTGACGAGTAACTCAAGCTTATTATTAATTTACCTCCCACTTACTATCAGGTGACGTTATTGTTGAAATGTGCGTGTGTCCTGTGCCCACCTTTTCGGAGATTACAAAGATGATGTCACGTTAGTAAATGATTTGTTTTCATTGTATAAAAGCTCTCTGTCAAAAATCTCTTTCGTAAACGCTTAATAAAAACAGTTAAACTTTAAAACGACAGACATGTGTAGTGTTTACACAATGTTAAAAATATCATTTCTATTCTTTGTCAAACCTATGGTACTATTCAAAACTTAGAGCTTTTGTACAGAGAACGAACAAACTGTGGATAGGATAGAAATGCTTTTGTGTTAACATCATGACCACTATGCTTTTCCACGTTTCTCTTGTAATATAAAATGTGTTTGTACCTGTTAACATTTATAGATGTAATTGGTACAAAGGTTTTATTGTCTTTTGTTAAGAGGTAACTCTTGTTTAAACATTAAAACTTTATTGTTCTAGTCATAGCTGAGTTTTACTATGAAAAGACTTGATGTTTGGTTTAGAAGTTAGTCAAGGGAGATATTGTGAATATGTGGATGCGACCAAAAACACTTAAATAAGTAAGCAGATGCAATTAAGAGAAAGAGTGACAGGAAGTAAGATACGTTTCTCACAAGGGGTAAATTTAGGGCAGATTTGCAGGGCAATTAATTGTATAATACTCTATTAAATGTATAGTTAATTCTGGGTTACAGAAGATTTAAGGATTTTAATAACAGAGTTTCATTTTCTAGTTACAATTAACTCCAAACGAACCGCCATTTAAAATTTCATTGCATTCGACACCATAATTGTATAATAATTCAAACATATTATGTATATCAATCCATTCAGTCCTATCAAAGAGTTTATTGTAATTATGGCTCAAAAACTTTCAAATTTTAGGTTAGCCACTAATTTCTGACTCTTCTCGTGCACATCCGGTAAACTTGAGGTCTACCTGAGTTATGCGAGCAAAGACCCTCCCAACATACAATATACGGAAGTTTGTAAATAAATATACATCAGTTATGACGTTAAATTACAGATGTACTAATACAACTCTACGTACGACACCTAATCTGTAACTGGGCACCGTCTATCTTGTGGTAAGCACAATGTACATGAATGTATGTTATATGTAGGTACTTGAATCTTACCTGATGAAACTAGCGTGCGTGTTTGAAGCAAGTGATAAAACTAAATTAAACACAGCAAGTTTGTAAATGTATAATATATAATGTATAATGTAATGTGTATATTATATTTTGTATAAATATATATGGTACACGGCGCTCTTTTCCTATTATGTAATGAATCTGGCCGTAAGATAAGTAATAATAAAGGAATGAATAGTGTACGTATAACTGGGGATGAAAGTCTTGTAACACAATACATTTGCATTTTTTTAATTCACGCAGGCCGAATAAGAGGGCCATCTCCGCGCGATCTCCAAGGTCGGTATAAATCGGCGTTTTCCGACGATAAAGAAACAAATTCGGGGCATTTCTTCTCAGTGGATATTAATGAATATCTAACTGCCGGTGCTTCCTTTGTTTTCGCATGAATGGCGCCATTTTTATGGCGACAAAGTTAATCGTATTTTTTGGAAATTTCATGCTTCTGAAGGCATGTCATACAAAAAATACCGCTTGTTGTAGTTATAAAAATGTCAATATTGACAATTACCTTCATGACATTGTAGTTAATGGTAAGGCAGCTGAGATGCTCCTGTAGGTACTGGTAAATCCGTACTTCTCATCACATCGACCTATCAATTTAAATATGCTCTGGCACACTAATTGATGTATTTCTTCAATAATAAACAAAGGATTTGTGATTTATTCCATATTATAAAGTTATGTCAGTTGAGGTTTTAAGCCTTAGGGAAAATAACTAATAATTATTAAAATAACTAATAACTAATAATTAATAACGACTATCTTAAATGCCGACCCACCGAGGTGGCGGAGAGCGACGTGTACGTGTGCGAGGCGCTGTACGACGAGGCCGCGCGCGTCGTGCGCAAGCTCAAGGCCGGCCTGCGCAAGTTCGAGCACACCAAGGACGTCACCGCCGACGAGGTGTACTACTTCCCGCGGCCGCTGCGCGCGCCCGCGCCGCGCGCGCCCTAGCTCGGCCGCGCCGCGCTCGCCGACGCACAGCTGTTCGCGGTACCCACTGACTGCGTCCGTCCCGAGACGCTCGCCGAGAAGCTAGGCGGCCGTCGAGGCCGTCTCGTTCGCGTCATATGGAATACTTAAATGCACATTAATTCATTCATTAAGAGTTCG
>DWEJ01003529.1:0-10368 GCA_018245835.1 Mysoria sejanus stolli | reverse complement strand
CTATAACGTAATGAGTTATCTATCTATTTTACGTAAAAGGAATAAAGTGTAAGCATGGCATGCGAGCGTTAGGTATTTCTGTAGCACATAAATATTGAAACATGTTTCTGTCGACAGCCCGGCATAAATTTAATAATTAAACGCAATCTAGCCGTGGGATCGAAAGAATATTCTTTTGATGAAGCCACGTTATTTGTTTGATCAATGAATAATCGACATAGATGAGCGAAATAAAAAATGAACCTGGCAACACTACACTGCGTGAACTTAATACAACAAAAATAAATAAACCGCGCGGTGTAACTACAGCGCCAAGTCTACGCCCAGTACAGTTACACAGATATTTATCGAGATAACATTATCGTAAATCATTTGACCTTTTCCCATATTAAGGTTTTGTACCAAAGTTCTTTTTACAAACTTAGCCCCAGCGGAGGTCATAACTTTTCGCAGGATAAGCTGCGCTGAAGAAGTAACATTAACGTGTATTGTTTTATTTTACAGTCGCTCGAGGCGGTCACAGACATCAATATCACGGCAAAGTAATGCTAAGCGTCTTTCACTTCTTAAAACATTAATTACGACTTTTAACTAACTCATAATTTTACAAAATTATTAAAGCCCTATAAACTTGAACATTACATGGGAAAAATATTATTAGTTAAACTATTATATGCTTTGAAACAGTCCCTAAAATTGTTATGTATACTTACTTATTTTTATTGGACTCAGAATACATAAAAAGAAGTATTCTACTTTCTTAATGTGAACAGTGTTTAATTAATTTGTTGCGATGGTTGATGATACTTTGTGGTTTACTAGTTTTATTGCTCGGTGCTCTGGTCTCTCCCTGTAGCTACGGATGACCTGGAGCAGACTGGTTATTTGTTTCAGTGTGAGTTTGTATAAACACGAGTCGTCGATCTGCTAAATCATTCGATTTATGATGTTTGCATTTACACATAATTTTCGATATGCCACCTCGTCAGTATACGAAAGTGTAATAAACATCTATCGAAATAAAACTGTAGAAATCGAAAATTTATGTTCGTAATCGCACTACAAGTTAAAGTTTTAATACCCAGAGAAAGAGTAAAATTAGAAAAAATCGCGTTATTAATGTTACAAACTAAACGCTCGGGGCGTGCCTGAAGCGATTGCGGGCGCGACTGTACTCGAATGCGTATGTCGCGTGGTTACCCGCTATTAACTGTGTCCAGCACTTGCTACTAGTCCTAGTAGGTATCCTATAAATTACACGAATTATACTCTGTGGCGGTGGACGCGAGCATGTGATATATTGTGGAATGGCAACCACGCCGCACGGCACGGCCGCGGTGTCAGCAGACGCAAAATTATACACCCAGCCGCGATGTTTGCGCTCAACATTACTAATGCCCGTATACATGATGCGTCGCTTTTTATTTGTGATTGTTATTTACTAAATGATAGCCTTCTAGGTCCCTAGAGAGGAGTTGCACGAGCCTCAGCGTTATTTAGAGGGTGAGGCCATCGTGCGACGTTTGTTTCGATGACAATCGGTATCTGTCTGTGTCCGACGCGTTTGTTTTGTCATTTGTATGTTTGTTACCGCGGCTGGGACAATAGTGTTCATGATATAAATTTACAAAATCTCCAATAAATTTATTAACACCACAAACAACTATTTACATCAACGGTCCTCGTCTACTATTGCGGGAGACGTTTTTTTTCATATCGTTGCGAATTAAATGACGACGAATCGATACGGTTATTAAAGATATCAATAAATTCTGCGGATGACAACATAATTATAATGAAGGCCTACTAAAACGTCTGAATAATCAAAGAGGCCGATAACGTCGGAGCTTCTCTTCTTCCATTAAGTGTAAAGCTGCGTAATCCAATTAAATTGTACACTTAAAATTATATTACATGTTCCATCAGGACTGTCACGTGGGCATATCAGGTGGATTTCTATTTAAGTTGATGTATAGCTTTTTCTTGAACTAACGGCGAGTAAGAAAAAGTTCATTCTTATTTATTTACTGAGATTCATAAAAAAAGGTTACGAAAAATTTCTAAATAATTATTTACAAGAAATACATTACATAAGTATACAATATTAGGTAATGAAATACATATTATATGTAAATCAATGATATTTGAAAACGATGCTCAATTCGGAATATGTAAAACTATTGATTATAATATGCTTTCTTATAACAGAAATGAATGTACTCGTATGAAAAAATAAACATACATTTAAACGTACTGTAAAATTCTATGTTAATTTTAAGCGTCCGTTATTCACTTACGTTGTAAAACCTCAACATGATTATATCAGTTGACGTATAATTATGCGCGTGTAAAAATGTGTGAGATAATAAATAATGTAAAGTGGCATTTCGTTGTTAATCAATGGATCTTTATACAGCTTTTGATGTTTGATTGTAAAGCTTTGACGTTTCTCCAATGTTTGCACGTGGACAATTTATATAATTGCATGATAATTGCTTGAGCCAAGCATACTGTACCCTGACGCTTGATTACTTATTATGTAAGTTATTACATTATTTTAATAAAGAGGTGTGCGTTTCTGAAATGCGATATTTAAAGTAACTTTAAAATATGAAAGCCTGTATGTTTGTTATCGTCTATATTCTTCGTTCTTCGCGCAAAACTGCTAGTAACTACGATTAAGAAAGGAATGCTTATATGGATTGATTATATACAAAGACCTAATGATACTGAGTTTATCAAATACATTTATAAGGCCACTATAAAGGGTAATTTAAAAAGTTGGACCTAGGCGTTTATATTACGAGCAAATCAAAAACGTCTTAAACGAAGGTAGTGTCAAAAGATCCTTCAAGAGACGAGCGTATATGACTATTTTAATGAATGCAGAAGAAGTGAAATAAATGCCAGGATCCTGGCATGTGAAAAATCTCTAGTATTTATCTAACTATATGAGAAATAATCGTGACAAAATGTATGTTTTAAAAAAATGTCCTTAAATATTCATGTGTGTCGCCCTCTATCTTGAAAACGAAGAAACACAATGCGTTTATCAGTCATTGTATCGATTTTAGTTTCGATTTATTAGGGGATGCATGTAGATGGCGGCAGTGGACTACCTTAGGGGTGAATTAGCAGGAACGACCGGCGAAGAATAAACTATTCGAATATTCATCTTTATTAAACTAAACCGCTTCGAACAAGACTTCGTAACATTAAATTGTTGTATTCTAGAGTCAAAATCTCATAGTTCAATCTCATATCAAATATGTATAGGTAGGTATTTGGACTAGGCACAAATGGAAATTTCGTATATAGAACGTCATTGAAATCATGGCGTTTGATGTTGACTGAGTGACGCGGCGCGCGGCGAGAATGGTGTCGCGAGCCGCCGGTGGCACACCTGTCGATAACTTGACGCCACCAGCTTAAGCAACCCACTGAGGGCTACGCTTATATTTAGCCCAGACGTGTGTATAAACGCAAATAAACGCATGCGTCTTACATAAAATTACTAACATTAAATAGCAAGCAACGTCCACCGGAGCTTTCTGTTTACCTATCTAAATGGAAAACGCATATGTAAACCTTATCATTATTACCAACGTATCCTCTATCTGTTCGACTCGATAATCCAACACTTTAATTAGACACGAAATAAAAGAGCACAGCACGTCATAGGATCTTAGACTAAGCTGGGCATTGATGCTGCTGAATGCACCTGCTCCGTAGCTCGTAAGCGCAATGTTCCCATTAACTATCTTTATACCTTCTGGACGGCCTAGGAATCTACTGATTACGATTAGGCTGATAAAAATACTGATTACTATTACAGTTATCAAGCTTTGATATACACATGAGGCTACCTTAACCATCTAGCTTATTTATTTACTTAGTGTTGTCCATTTAAATAAATTGTAAATAGCAAATGCAATTACTACGTTTTCTAGAAATAACGCCTCTGTAACATACATTAAAATCATATAACAAATAAAACAAGGTCATTTATAGCACGATGTCGTGGTGGACCCGTTTACAGCATCTATTCTGCTTAACGACTTCTAAATAGACGATACGAGCAGATCTCGTCTTCCGAACAAGGTAATGGACAGGATAATTATGCACAACAACGTGCAACAATAGCGGCGCGAGCTTCTCGCTGGCTCTATGGCATAATAAGTGCCGGCGTATTTTGATCAGCGCGCAACAAGTAGCAGAGCGGGCGGCGGGGAGGGCCGCGGCCCGTGCGAGTGCGCGCGCCCGGCACGCGCCCCACCGCCGCCGCTCGCCGCGCGCGCTACTTAGTGTCGGGGGTGCGCGCCACCTCCGCCAATCCGCCGGCGACCTCCGTGCCACGCACTCGTGTGCTCCATTTGACCTACTCTCGATTGAATTGCTCTCGCGATGCCTATGGCGGCGATTCACACTTATCAAAATCTCGGTGTCAATCAGAAGCTAGTGCAGCTTCAGTCGTCGTCTCCGAGGAGACTGGCACCTGCGCCCGTCGATCCGGCCCGTTGTAAGAAGAGATCTTATCTTCATCAGACCTACCCCAGCCAACCTGCATCCGTGGCTCGGAGAAACGCTCGTGAAAGAAACAGAGTGAAGCAAGTAAATAATGGATTCGCAGCTCTACGGCAGCATATACCATCAGCTGTGACAGCGGCCCTAGCAGGCGGCCGAGGCTCGTCGCGTAAATTGAGCAAAGTAGACACTTTGCGGCTTGCTGTGGAATATATCAAAAGTTTAAAGCGACTGTTAGATGAAAGTGAGGAAGGATGTTCGGATAGTCAGATTGGCTTAAGCTTAAACACTTCAGGCCCTCAAACACCGCCCTTATCAGAAGAGTCTCATTCACCTGCACCATCCCTTATCTCTGAAAGTTCCGCGGGACCTAACTGTCACGACGCTTATGATTCCTACGAACCAATGAGTCCAGAAGACGAAGAGTTACTCGATGTTATATCATGGTGGCAGCAACAGTGATTTCTGGTACGTAGAAAGTTTTAATTTTATATGTATATTACTAGAATTACTATTTAAGAAACTAGTTAAAATCATTTTCTAAATCTTTTATAGTGATCGTAAATATAGAAATAACGATAAAATAAAACTAACTTCATTTCAATTTATCATATATAGTAAAAAATTACGGATACTATGTAAAAAATTGATAAGTTACATTTTATGCGTGAGTCCTTGGCGTGTTAAGTGTGCTTAGTCGTCGGTTAAACGTAAATTTTTATCGTAAGTTTATTTTTCCGACGACGCGGCGTTGATCATTTCATTCAAACGAATTCAATGTGCTCTCATTAAAAAAAATGTTTTATTCCGTTTAAGTCCCAGGTAGTGTTTTGGAATGTTCGCTGTTTTTTGTAGTGCTTGTTAGTTACGGACCCTACCGGGTCAGGTCTTTGCTTTTATATTGCACATTTTCAAAGATTTAGGATCTTCTTTGATGCGAGCCAAAAGGTAAACACATAGACTATTATAGAAACGCATTGAACCGTCGTCGCATAGACTTTATCTTTTATTGTTAGATCGAATCAACACAATGGTGACGACGACAATAGCAAATCTTAAAATACGTCGCTCCATAAAAAAAATTGACGGCAAGGTAGTATTCAGTCACGATTATAAATTTAGGAATTCTAGTAAAAATAAATTAAATAATTTAGATGGCACCCGCATTCGGCATCTTCTTTCAGTGCTACGGCCATTACTTCTAACAATCTTGCGGTTCGCCCCGCATGTAGTGGGAAGATTGCAATAAAAAGTGGTATATTCTAATAACAAGTGGTCATAAAAGATTGCTCTGATTCGCTACAAGGCGAAACAGGTTTTGCAATGTGTTGATATCCTATAAACAAGGATCGCGTATCCGGTCACTTTAAGCTGTCGACACCCAAATTTCACCATGTGGCGCATGGTACATTGATGAATTTGACTTAGTAGCGCCCATCTACGGGTCAAAATTAAATGGTCGCAAAAAACATTTGAGCTTGCTTCACTGCCTATTAATTTATTATACCGGAAGACGAAATCTCAAGAGGAAATAGAAGGGCGAACAGAGCACACGTGTTACAATATTTGCTGAGCGCTGAGCAAACATCTGGGGCCACCTATCCACGTTTCATGACAACACATGTAAAGGTACCTACACTTGCCGCGACACCTATCAACGCCGTTCCGAACTTAACAATCTGGTTTGGTGCCGCGCGTTTACCGCGAAACACGAGTTAATCCTGAGTAACTCGATTAACATTGTTTTTTCTTTTACAGGTAACCGTGCTTTACGGAGATCAAAGTGCGGCCATTAAGGCGGCTTGTTGATTGTGAAAAAACCAGTATTCGCCTCAAGAAGGACCCGAACGCTGTTGGAGCGCGAGGGACTCGAAGAGAACCTCTAATTAAGCGCAATCAGTATATTCCTAATGAGAGGGGATAATGTTGGACTATAACGACCCCATCGATGCATTCCGCAAAGCGACCGAACAACGACCGAATACACCGTTTGCATTACGTACATCGATGGAATAGCATTACCAAGACTGAAACGATCATTTATTGTTCCATAGAAGCATTTAGTAATATCTTAAAAGACTCGAAACATCGCTGTGCCTTAGCCTGTAGCCTTATACTATATTAACTTCCAGTAAGACTTAGTTGAAGTTTTAAATTTTAATATTGTTGTCTAGTCATTACGTTAAGTATAGTTATATTTTGTACATACTTTTATTGAGTAAGTGCATCAGATTACTCTGTAAATTTCGAACTGATATTATTCCGTTAAAAAAAGTAATAATAATGACTCTTGTTAATGTCAAATACTATTCGAGACAAAGAAATAACGTTTGTACATATATATGTATATATAGCTTTTAGTACCCTAAGACAGATTCCTAATAATTTAAGACGTTGATAAAAAATATTGTTAACAATTACGACAATACCACCAATAATAATCAGCCAGTTTGGTTGTTTAAGTAAGTTAATAAATATAACATAAAAATATTACAAAGAACACCTGTGTTTCTTTTACAATCTTTTACCTTTTGTTAGTTGTAGTGATTATTACTACATTAATATATATGCAGTACAATAATTAATAAAATGTGTATAGTACATGAATTATACAGTTGAAGTACCTAAGCATTAAAAAATCACTTTTTTTCATATCCGCTATCAGTTAATGGTTTTGTTTGCAGACATAAACAAATGCATTGTAAATTTTAGTTATTAATTTAATATATTATTTTGATTCAATTAATTCTTACAACAAAACTATTTTTTATATTATATGTTCTGGAGTTAGTATAGCATTAGTAGATTTGGATTTATTTGAATTGGCCATAAATCAGTAAGTGTAGAGAGAAAATATTTTTGTCATTTACATACATTTACTTAATATTAATTCATATATAACATTTAATAACGACTTCATTTTCATAAAGTGATCACTGTGATAGGCTCAGTTGATCCACTTATAAATACATTGAAAAGCATGAGGTACAATATCGCAGTACGAGTAACGAGTCAGCGGTTGGAAACACTGAAATCCTGAATTGCTAAATTAAAACAACAAAAGGTGCTTGACTACACGTGCCTCAGCTCGTATTACGTTACAAAACGAAAATAATAACACATACGAAATATCCAAATGGGCGCCCCTATATATCTCCATGTAGTATTTAATTTGAAAAAGACAATTCGCATTGCAAAAGATCACGTCTCTGACCGCGCCCACTGAATCAAGTTGCAATAGTAATTTTTGATAATAGAAGGGAAGCTCGAGCGATTATGGGCGGATATTTCCGTCGGTGTTATTAATTGTTTGAACTTGTTATCGTCGTGTGCAAACGGGACGGGCTAGATGCGACGGATGCATGCCACCACACCTGTAGGATATTCGCGAATGGCATTGTCAAGGCTTTAGACTGCTCATTAATTCCCTTTATATTAATTGTCGGTTAGTATGCGACGCTGCGTCCGTCCGCAGCAAAGTTTTTACTCGTCTGAACGAAGATAACAAGTTTTTTATGTCATATTAGCAGGCAATTCAACTCAAATTGATCGTTTGATGCAAATATCGGATGCTATTCTTATTTATTGTGGTTTATTTTTATATATAATATGACTTGTTATGATAATCTGTCACCTATGACGAACTCGCAATAAATTGACGGATACATGTGTATGTTACATACATAAACTAAAGATTACAACGCCTATAGAGTCAATGCAACGTAATATATGATAGTTTCCCAATACTTTTATTGAAAGTAGAGAAAATTTGAGACGCTTATTAGTGAAATTGTAGGGCCGAAATGACGGCCATAATTAAAACCCAAGAGATACATATATGCATGTACTGTAAACAACATGCTTGACAAGTTTGTTAATAACCGAACTAAATAACTAATGGAAAGCTTGTCGGAAAACAGCTTTGTAATTCGGCGATTCTTAGGGCGACCATGTTAGAAATATATGTAAATGCTTACCGATACTACTTACGGTCTTCGCATACACATCTAATGAGCATAATAACCGCTTCATCACATAACCCCTAATTAACCTAATACTTTTTAAACCTATCCCATTTATTCCAGTAACATAAATATCGGTCAACAACTACCCAGTAAGGATAAAGACGAAATTATTTCAAAAATAATATTTACTGCTATACATTACTTAACCCGTTTCAGTATTTCATTTGTCTGTTTGTCCGAAATAACGCCTGGTAGCCCTACCGCGCCGCGCAGGCCGGCTCGGCCGCCGTCGGAGCCGCTCGTGCGACAAGGCACGCGACGGTCGCGCGCCGCAGCTGCTTCGGCTGACCACTTGCGCAGAACCGATTGCTGCCGCAATAAAAAACTCAAGGCGCATAATTAACTTTGGGAAGATTTTTATTCTTGGGAAATCGTATACATATGTGGTACCGTTGCATAATACACGGATGATGTTTACGATATTATTTTTAATAAAATTTGATTTACGATTTTACTTTTTCTATTTCCCAGTAGGGCGTAACTGGTGAAACGTGGGTGTGTTCTACATTCCTCTGCCTACCTCCTCGGGGATTACAAACGTGATGTTAAGTTTTGATTTATTAATATTATAATGACATGTGTGTTACGTTTTGATTTATTCATATTGTAATGTCGCGCATGCATTATAATACCATGTCAGAGACCTTCTTATGGGATAGGCAGAAAGCGGGAAATATTAAATATATCAGTCCTTACAGATCTGAAATGCACATCTATAGCTACCTATACTTACACCGGTTTCGGAGATTTCTGTTTTCACAATCTGAGAATATTTGACTTATTTGGTCAAGGGTCTTCTTCGATACCTGCATCCATCAACATTCACGTTGTACCTTCATATATCAATTTTGTCATTATTTAGTTATTTCTGCATAGTGTGTAAGATTATATCCATAGAAGCCAGAGCTCCAGTAACATAAAAACAATAACAAGTGCAACAACAAAACTACCCAACAACATAAATCGGCAAATGGGACGCACTTGATAACTCCTGATCTAAGTGGGTCTCATGTACACAAGTGCATACAAAACCTCCTGTCCTTGGCCGACAGTGTACAGTTGCCGCCAATAAGCGTGTGACCTAAATCGTTCGGCGCAGGCGCATGTATATCGTTATTTTTAAGTATCCAACAAGTTCAAGTACGCCAGAAGAGCCAAAAGCTACAAGCAAAAAACGGCAGTCTGTTACTACGGGTCCTTTAATTTTTTTCTCAAACACAAAGCGCCTTGAATAGATTTTATAGGCCGTTAACTGTGAGTTATGCAATGCCAAATAAAGATACAGTCCAATGTTCACGTACAAATGTTTCATAAATTTGACCGTTTCATTAATCTGGCGGCGTTGCGGGGTCTTAAAGCCGCACCGCAATAAAACTCATTAATGGCCTTTAATGAATTGGATATGTATAGCATTTTTGTATTTCTAAAATAACTTGAATAACTTCACGAATTCTTTAACAGGTAGAAATTACACCGTTCTGTGTGACACAACAGTGCATAGTTTTTCATGACAGGACCCACTAAATTATTCACTTAATTGCGATACCCAAATATGTAATGTGACTTTTTTACCATTTGAAACCAATGAGTAAAAGGTTTCCTTTGGCATCGAATTACTTCTAAGCAAATAGTTACGTGTAGTCGAATAGTAATACAAACATTGAGTATCATTCGAAGCTAAACATTCTTCCTTTTTTTTTCATTATCTTCACGCCTGTAATCCCCGAAGAGGTAGGCAGAGGAATGCAGAACACTCCCACGTCCCACCGGCATACGTTTTTACGTCCCACTATGGTATAGGTGGTGAGCCTACTGCCGT
>DWEJ01003528.1:0-10369 GCA_018245835.1 Mysoria sejanus stolli | reverse complement strand
CACCACCTATTCCATAGTGGGACTTAAACGTAACCGGTGAAACGTGGGAATGTTCTGCATTCCTCTGCCTACCTCTTGGGGATTACAGGCGTGAAGTTACTTTTTTTTTTTATTGAATCAAATATTTAGTCTTTTTATGTGCTGTGTTAAGCTGTGCTCTGCAATCCGAGACCTGCATGCCCATCGTGGGACTATGGGCATGACCCCTCAGGGAAACCTATGTCCAGTAGTGGACTGCAATAGGCAATGATGATAATAATGATATTGATGAAGTCGTTATCACTGTTTTAATTAAGTGTAAAGACGATGTACGACCTGGTGCATGTATATTTAATTTTGTAGTTCCATTTAAATACTAATAATAGATACTACTTTGAAGATTTATGTAAATACTACACTTTTTAATTTAAGCAGACGTACCCGTATCGTCGCATTCAGATTTAAACAATTAATTGACAGAGTAAATATTTAAATATAGTCTGTAATAAAATATAACTAATATATTATGAAGATATATGTACATATATTTATGTGGCAATACATTCAAACGCACGGACCATTATAATATGTGACCATATATGACCATATTAGTTATTCATGGTAGGCACACAAAGATTATTTTTATCTTATGACTTAGGCCCGACCAATATCTGTCATAATGTAAGCTTAAGAATATCTAGCAAATTTAAGAACGGCATTAACTAAGGTAGCATCTGTTTTAATTATAATAAATAAATTCAAATAAACCGAGCGCCGGATGGTTTAGTGGATAATTCGAATTTCAAAATACACGTTGACAATGGTTTATCTCTCATCATGTTTTTATGCGCATTTATCGATCAATATCTTTCGATAAAAATACCACGATTAAATACGGACGGAACAAATCTTATTGAGATGAGTCAATCTTTGGAGAGTAAAAAAACTATATAAGATTTGGCGAGATGAAATCTGTCAAGTGCTTTTAAGGGAAAGTGAGCTCGTTCACCTTATCAGTTTAAAATGTAAATAACAAATAGTGGAATGCAGTAAAATTCGATGTAATTAATGCAAGTGTACTATCATTAAAACTAATTCATTTATTTAGTACACAGCGACCGCTACGTCAAAAAGATTTATAGGTTGTCGCTAACATCGCGTGAATACTAACAGGTCAAATGTCTTACAAAATTAATGACTATCATTAACCGTGGTCGTAACGCGAGTGGGCCAGCGATAAACTATATTTTATGTTATTGAATGAATAAGGTACGCGTAAGTCTTAATCAGAACTTAAATCGTTGTGGGAATTTTATTTTTAGCATCAAATCGATTCCGAAACTGTCTACACGTTATTCATCGTATCAGTCTCAATCCTAATATAGGCCTTTCCCAAGATGAACTACGACACTCAGTCCTCCGTAGATCTCATACACCTACTATGATATGCCTTGTTAAGATAATTGGTCTAACGGGTAGTTCGTGGCGTCACGCGGTTTGTTATGTCGCGGACATCACAAAGTGACATATCATGACACTCGATCAAAAGAAACATTTAATTGCTTCGCAGAATGGGCGCATGAAATTTAACTTCCATATTGTATATGAAAGTTATACGTTTAACTTTTATGCATTTTTTTGAAAAATCAATATTTCTTTAACACGTATAAATGCGAGGTTGTCGAACCAAAATAATGATTCGAAGAAAAATCTAATACTAAGATTTTGTGTTGAAGTGTAATGTCAACTCAACGACCGTCATTAACGAATCATGTTTTCTTCACGCAATGTCCCTCTTACGCGGTAGGCATATAACACTTTATATTTATATTTACATACATACATATCCAGTACAAAACTTTCTATTCATTGAACACATACAAATTATATTCATCTTCTCCAACAATTTCTTTACTTGTTAATAGTCTGTGGTAATACAAATACATTAACGGAATTAAACGGTGCTGTGATGTGCGTGTTAAATTTGAAATCAGACCAATTCAATACAAAAATGCGGAGTGGCAGCCATGAGAAAGTTCCCTTTCGTGTAAACGTGTCTTATATAAAGCTTTTTGATTAAAACAAACGATTCATTCATAATCGATTAAATGTTTTCAGCCGATTGGAATGCTAAGATCGTCGGCAAATCAATTCAGGAAGATTTCAGAGCACAGACGTTATATAATCTTGAGCAATCAATCAAGCTAACCATCTTCAAAATACGGTGGGATAAATAAATTATGTAGCATCTTATACAATACGGAATATCACGCCTGTGATCCCCGAAGAGGTAGGTGGAGTGTAATACTTCCACGTATCACCAGTCCCATCTCTGAATAGGTGGTGAGTCTATATACAACGGTGATCCTGACTTAAAGCCAATATTATTTCAAGTTATAGTATTTTGTCCTTATTTATTATAATATCAGTTATTATAATAATAAAATTATTACAATCATGTTACGCCAGGTCCCACTGACTGTCGAATACCTGTATCCTTAAACATCTAACGTGCTTCTTAAATGTTTCATGTCGGCATCGTATAGAAAGTAAGGGAAGGATCCCAAGACTCATCGGGCAACACCAAACTTCCAGTTACAAATAACAAGTCGGATATTTAGTAGTTATGTTCATAGAAAAAAAATGAGATTAGACGAAATAAATAGTTTGTCTCATTCATGTTATTCTTGCATCCGGTTGTAAGGCGTTGTGTAGCTAAAAAATCTAAACACAGAATTATTTAGAGAATTAAAGCCACTCGAAAATACCCTTACGTGTTACAATACCAAGTGAATTATAACTATTGAACCACTTAAAGTGTTAAGCCGTTGGCGCTCTGAACGACAATATACGGGATATTGACGCTCAAAATTTCTCATGGGACCCGGGAGCAAGTCGATGAATAAATCGATACTCGAGAGTCTTATTGTAAACTCGAGTGGCTTTTATCGGTTTCTCGATCTAATTCCGATTTAACAATGTTTACGATGTTTTATTGCCTTCCACATATTTAAGCATCATTAAGCCCGAAGCAGTTTTCAGGGAGCTCGTGCCATTTTCCCCTTTTTTGTTGGAGAATTCCTTTGCCGAACATTCATGTGTATTTAAGCTGTTTTGTTTTTGGTAAATTTTCGGCTTCTGAAATTGGTTGAATGATCAATCTCGAAATTGCATACTGCTGATTAACTACTTACATGATTCTGATCGCTGCGGAGTAGAACTTTTATAGGCATTAAAACCTATGCATCATAGCATTATGGTATGAAGGCACAGAAAGTTTAGAGGCATTTTTGGTATTATTCTCGTGAATGTACTGAAAACACCAAATCAACATAGACGTTATAAGGGCACGTTTTGATGTCTGTGAATATTTTCGCATACGCCTCTAATCCCCAAAGTGAATAAGCAATTAGAAGATATTAATAAAAAAAATTGAAAACATTAATAAAAGAAGTTTGTGAAACTGAAATTTTCACTAAAATAGAGAAAACGCAAATAAACTAAATAGCCAACAATAGGAACTAACATTATAATTTCGTTCCTGGAACAGCCGCCGAAGGTTTTGATTTACGTGGGTAAGGCTTATCTCAGATGAAATGCCGACTGCTCAAAGATAAAAGGAATAAATCACGCGTCAGACGACTGTCTTACGCCGCACGAACCGTGAATCCGTTCGGGAAAATAAGCTTACTGTTATATATTACCTCAGTTTTTATACGATTTCTTTGATTTGTAAGCAGGTAATGTAGTAATTTTGATATTTATTAGTCAAAGAGAGTTTGGTATTTATTACAATTGGACACAAAGCGGTCGTCCCCCATTCGATGATTCCTCAGCCTACCCCTTTGGGCTATACAGGAGTGAAATTACACAAAAAAACGATTAAAACACACAAAAAACGATCGATATCAATTGAATTCTTCTATTTGGTGGAATGAAAGTGAATCTTCTATTTGGTGGTATAATATATCTTCAAGTATATCTAAGGAGAATTCACACACATCGTCCATATTGATGTGTATTACAAATGTACTTCAGTGATAGTAAATTGAAAACCAACGTAATCGTTCCGCGTGAAGAATGTCTTAATTGACTATAAATTAATTCGTTCGTAAAGTATTTCGGCGCGTTTGTGATAACGGGCCGATTAAGAGATTTATTGTTGTTCTCAACACTTGATTGCAGGTTTATGATGCCGGGCCCTGAGTTCTGTATTGTTGTTATCGTTACACTTATTAGAGATTTATGTGTATAAAATTGGATGATTCGATATATTAAATTAAAATAATCTCTGATTTTTTTTTATACTTAAATTTTTTATTCCACCAAACGTAACTTCACGCGTGTAATCCTCGAAGAGATAGGCAAAGGAATGCAGAACATTCCCACGTTTCACCAGTTACATTTACGTCCCACTATGGAATAGGTGGTTAGTCTATTGCCATGCATTGGGCACATATCCTGACTCCGAACCACTACCAGAATTTAAATTTAGATTTTCTAGAAAATTTTCTAGATAATTTCTAAATAAGAAAAATCTTTTGTAGTGTTCGACCTGGGAATCGAACCCGGGGACATCCCGATCGGCAGTCGTACTTGCAACCAACACGACCAACGACGCAGTCAATTACATCGTACAATTATTACGACCCTTTTGCTGTTCCACTGTTAGAACATGGGTTTCCTCTCAAAATGAGAGTGCCACGCTGGCCAAGTGCGAATTGGAGATGACTTAAGGAACATTTTTTAAGAACTATAAGGTGTGTAGATTTCATCACGATGTTTTCTTTCACCGTTATAGGAAATTATATTTAAACTTAAACTGCACATTTTTAAGAAGTGCCCGCTAGGATTCGAACCCGGTTTCTCGGAGTGAGAGGTCGAATCTCAAAACACTAGGCTATTACTGCTTAAATAGTGTTTTTATCAATAATTAACTGTTCTGATTAAAAATTATTTTTATAATCCAAATGAAAATATTGCCAATAATATTTCGGAATAATATGAAGAAAATACACTGGATTCAGAAAATAATCGAAAGAAGAAGAAGTTCCTACGTTAGTTCAGTAATGATAGTGATATGTATTTGACGCTCGGAACTCGTCTACTCCGTAAAATATCTGGCTGGATGATACAATAACGATAAATTGAGTAAAATCAGTGATCATCTCTACAATATATCTATGAATGAATGTTACGGCAAAACATAATCCATAACTTGATCCACGGTTCTAAACTGAGCGCTAATAAATATCACGGACATTATTAATTGCGTAATACGATAAACAAAATTAATAAGGAACGGTCCATCGCAACCCTCGCTTCGTGGAACATTTGTCAAGCGGCAAACGAAAACAGAAACGTCGTCATAACACCCGGCTTCTGCTACATTCAAATTTATTTATTTGAAAATTAAGCCATCCGTTCCATTCGCGAGCGATAAACGATATATTTGCCTGTTGTAAATGATGATGAGAATGGAGAAAAACTTGAGCATAATCTTTTAACCGAAATCAGCGGTTATGAATAGACTTGGGAAGTATCGTAGCGCATCGTTATATTTTTTACGTTTCTATGAAATTATAATAAAATATGAAACACTCGGTGTTGTTTTTGGTTCTGAAGCACTTTACTGTCAGAAGTTGATCAACTCAAATATCACCAGACAAAGGAAACACTCGCTTCAAATCTAAAGGCAACATGCGAATTATAACATTACCCTATTCATGTAGGAAAGATATTCTAATACTATATATGATTTACATGAATAATATACGTAATTTTATTAATGTCAATATAAGTGCACGAATAATGTAAAATAAATATGATTTTAAATATAGTGTGTACCGACTATAAATTGTTAATATTGACCGAATCGCCCGCTTACTTCCTCGTGGCGTATGAGACAAGTGACTGTAGCAACTATTTCACGCCTGCATTAAAACAAACGGTACGCTGACAACTGTATACGCATCAGTTTTTACGAGTTCCCCGTACGTTATTTATTTCATTTGTCACTGTTAAAGAAGGAAGCAATAAAGATTGACTTGTTTTACTACATATCAGAAGTCATTTCAGTTTAAAGCGTTAACGATCTTTTATTTAACTACTGTAAAAATATGTTCAACAGTGACGAACTTTGAATATTTCAGTTCGTCGAGATCAAATAAACAAATTTAACCTTTTTAAATTCAAAAGTTTAGGTAATCTTGATGTTAACAAGGCTACTTGCAGGTAAAAAAAAATAAAATCGGAAACATATTTTTGTAAATCTCACCGCATATTTGAGTTAGCACGTCGTAATTGCTACGATATCACATGAATAAAGTTATTAATTTTTTTGATAGTAAATTTAGTTATTTCAAAAATCTTAAATCTTCTCTTAAATCAACTATGAAGTTAAAACCAAAACGTAGTAATTACTAAACGACGAATAGCTATGACAGCAACAATTACACAATTCTAACTTTTGAGGGTATTTAAATTCAAAATCACTGCAGCTGAATCATGTGTAAAGGTCATAACGATTTGGGATAGACACGTTATATTTCAATCCGGCCATGTAGAGTCCACACAATATATCGTGTTACAGATAAAAACGTCCTCTATATCCACGTATGGCAAAACATGAAAAAAAGAATTTTGTCAATACAAATACACTTTGAGGAGAGGTCTGGTAAGTGATATCGTGTTGACTCGAATCGGAACGTCTCCACAACCTGTTTACTCTCGCCACAATCTCAGATTGGTAATAAGATGCGACACATGTATTATCCCGATTAAGTCCCCTCGGAAAAGGGGCTTATATATAGTGATGTCTTTATGTGACGATCGTCCCGGGGGTCGTCCACGGTTCACAATCGCGGTGGAAACAAAATATACTTCATAAAATTCAAAGCGTCCCATTGCGTTTGTGTTTTTTGTGTTCATTTTAAAACCGCACTGCAACGTCGATTTTTAGTTGACAGATATCGGAATTGTATCCCCTAATACGGGTTTCAGTTATAAAAACGTCTGAGATGTATTAAAAAGAACAAAATGTTTCTTTTGCTATAAAAAAACGGTTGTTTTGAAATTCGTCGATTGTGTTTATGTGGTGAGATTTGTTTGTTTTGATGAGACGTCTTTTTAAATAGCCCATTGAGAATTGGTGTTACAAACCAGTTTGGTTACTGACAATGTTGCTGTTAAGCATTAATGCTCGCGCGACTTATTAACGCTTAGAGAAATTGCCATAACAGCCATCTGATTCCCTTTACGACAACTGACCAGCGTTTCTGTAAAACCAAGTCCAAATATATTACATAGAAATAAAAATACATTCGGTAGGTCATAAAAATTACGAATAGTTGTAAATGTTACGTATTCATATAATAAATTATGATTTGAAATGTGAAATAGAGAATTAGACAACTGGACACCCGACATCCAATCCGCTGATTATTTCTGTGCAAGATTAATCGCCAGCATAACTCGCCGCTCATGTCTTCCCGTCAAGTAAGTTATTAAAGTTTTTTTCTTATAAATGTTTTACTCAATTTGAATATATTATTATTTTTTCTATACATATAACAAATCACGGATTTTTAAGTATACACTGCATATTTTTATCGTTATTTTCTAGCAATCCATATTATTGATACAATGACCACGATACATGTTTTTCTGCCTGCCCGTTTGTTACCACATCACAAGAATACCACTTGACGGATTTGAATTAAACTTCTTTATAAATATAAAGTACCGTATGTACCGTACCGTATACTGGGCCTTGAAGCTGGAGCAGACGGATTCTAAAGTTATTACAATATAATAAAATTAGTATATCTCTTTTAAACTCTGACTTACTTATAAACCATCTATTTGTCAAGAAAAAAAAACGGCACATTTTAAATATTTTAATAAAACGACGGATTCCTTGACTAGTTTTTCAGAGGTATTCGGTTTCACAGATAATAAAATAGCTAGCGTTTATATCCCCCGAGTCCTCTAAGGAGTCCATTAAGACAAGTCCTCTAAGAAGGTCTTGGTATTGGAGTTTGGTGGCGGAAATAACTTATTTCATTTGAATCCAAACAAACGATTTTGCTTTACGCCTTTTCCTCGTATAGAAATAAAATGATCAATTGCTTAACTTGTCTGGAGAGGTCGTCAGGAGAAAAAATAATATTGTAGTAACCTCTTGTAACTGAGACCAAGAGAAATCGTCCTGCAGACGCTTACGCTTAGTGTTCGGAACGGAAATAGCCGGTATTATTTACAAAGAAACCAAAGTGTTTAATTTTTATGCCTTGTATTTCTTATACGAAAATAAAATGATTGATAACTCAGCTTGTCTCGAGAGGTTGTCACGGGAGAGAATTACATTGTTATTTCTCTTATAATCGAGGCTGAGTGAAATCCTCTTACCGCCGCTCGCGATTGGTACTCGGTACGGAAATAGCGACAAAATCGTGTAAAAATTTTGCAACGACCGTCGAGAATCTGCGATAGAGATTGAAGGGAAATTTAAAACCTATCAGTGATGATTTAATATCGATAATGCAGAGTTTACTCGGAGTATACTCGGTTGGAAAATGATATTGGGGACAGATACAAAATGTACATAAATCCCAATCGGCATATATATTGTGGAAGCCAAAATAATATCCGTATACAAATGGCAGTATTTTTATTTGTAACGATTCGCGGAGTTGAAATGGAACTTGTTTCTTGTATGTATACAGACACTGGTTCGGAAATTCAATCTCATTTTATTTAAATTTATTATTCAGAGATATTTCTAAATTTTTAATTTACAAGCTCAATATAATGCTCTATTAGCATAGTCAGTATGATGGATATACACACAAACGAGCGGAAGTCACATACGCCATGTAGAAATAAAACCAACTTAGACCACCCGCGCACCGCGGCGAACTTCAAAGATGAGTTTACTCAACACACGCATTTATATTTCACCTATAGCCTACTTGATACGGGTAAGCTTCGTGGTTGTCCGTCAGATGACTCAAACACTAATGAGCAGACTCCAATGCAGATTTTGCGGAACATTTCCTTTCTTTATGTATTTATTTTTAAACTTGCTTGCTCCCCATAATACAGCTGCGGACTGGGAATAATTTTCATATTACATATAATTAAACTGCTGTCTGTCGATATCAGCCGAAAATGCTTAAAAGTATCTGATGTATTATTATTATTTATTATGTTAATAGAGAAGTTTGTTTTTCATACCTTTAATTAATTGGCTTTTAACAAAATAATAAACTAAATAAGAGAATACAGTAAATTAAAACCTCCTATTGTTGGGGAAACAATAATTAGAATTTTAGAAAAATAAAATGTAAAAAAAAATTCACAACGCAATCAACTGCTAATATAACAAAGAAAATATAAACCGGAAAGCTAGCGTTAGGGTGGTAAAGTCATTAGTAATTCGCGTCATACTTTCGTTGCTCTGAATAAATCATTAAACGAGGAATAAATCATTAAACTATGTACATCGATTTACATATTATGAAGTGCTCAGATGTGTATCTATAAATGGACTATAAAAGTTAGATTGACTTAGTTGATCCAGCCATCTGCTATTCTAAAACTTTATAGGCATAATCTTTGAAATACGAAACAGCGGGCAAAATGTAGGAAATAAACTTATTTTATAAACGCACCGGAGTTTTAATCATTGGGAATGCAATAAATATAATTGGTGCTTATATAAGAGTACAAACGAGTAGTAATAACAGCGAAGCCATAATAAAGAAATTAAACTTTCCACGACTCAAGTTCATTCTTACTTTATCACTCCTCATAACGTCATAACCGTTTTAAGACCATTCAGTTTTACGATCGCTGCAGTAAATGCACGTACGATGATCCTGCAATTGATGCAATGTGGCACTCGTGCACAGCATTTATTATTAAACGGTACTTTTTGTCTCAAAACTGAATGATCGTCTCAAACCACAATATCATGTGTGTTCATGACATTTACCCTAGTGAAGTTCGTTCCCAACTCTGATGAACCGCCTCTTACCTGAAAAAAGAACATTTTAAATTACTTAAAGCTCCGTAAGCAATGACAATTTGTAATAATTATGTCGTCTACAATTAAATTTTCATGTTTAATTCTACATTTTAAACATTTGTACTTTAGCGCAAAAGGCTTCCCTAGTTCCGAGGGAAACTACTGCTCTACAATTACAGCGTGCAAAATTAAAATTTTAGTTCTACATTCTCGTTTTTTCAGCGTCCTTCCCTCCATTGTCTTTGTGAACAAAGACAAAAGCCCCTACAAGGAAGTCACTTGACTGTGCTCGTGTTCTTAATACGCGTATATATTTTGAAGATTACGTTGGAAAAGATGCCGTGAAAGTCGATCCGGTTG
>DWEJ01003527.1:0-10369 GCA_018245835.1 Mysoria sejanus stolli | reverse complement strand
TATATATATATCGTAATTCAGTGCTCAAGTTTTATCAAACTGAGGTTATTCAATTAGATTGTATTTCATTGTATATTAGTCGTCATACGATAATACGGGGAGATTTCATTTAAAAATAAGGAACATTATCGTAACAAGATATTCAGTTCGTTAAGATTCCTGGACTCGACTTCGTACGCCTTAGACTAAGCCTTTAGCAATATTTTACCCTTTTGAGGCCGCCATATTTATGACAACATTTAAAAAAATCTTTAAACGATTATCAACAATTCAGTATATGATACCATTTTGTATTCATTTTAAATATCTCCAGGTATTTTGCAAATTTTTAAATGTTAGTCTTCTTTTATTTTAGACGCGATTACTTTTTTTTTATTTATACTGATTTCTTTCAACCATGTCAAAGATAAAAATTCTTTATTACTTCATTACTTCATAAATGAATCATTAAAATAAATTCATTATGGATTCAATTTATTTATGTGATATGATTATGTCAGTAAATATGGATTTCAAATTTGGTTTTGAACAAAATTTCATGAACGACTTCACTTCATAGGACACGCTGTGTATCAAATGTTATGATTCCTTGAATTCAGCGGTCATTTATGTGTCAAATAATTACATGTAATAGATCAGGTCATTCTTCAAGGCTAACACTAACAGTATAAAATTCGTAACCTTATGTACAGGGATTTTTTGAAAGTAGTAAATATCTTTGCCAAATTGATACCCAAAATTTGATAAATATTTCATGAGTGTCATGACTATTAATATTTCTACTACTAAGCAAATATGCAAAAAATGCAATGGTTAAAATGTGTAATAGGCAGACAGATAAATAATAGGCATGTGTACACGAGATGTTCCTATTTCGTAATATATTCAATAACACTTCAATCCTATTTGTACCGGACACAGGTGTTAAGAGATTCTGACATTCTGTTGAAAACTTCAAATATGTATGTATATCTTTAAGTTTTGTTTTCATTAATGTACTGATATATAAAATTAACGTTACAATGTTTTATTTCAGAAACGTAGATTTAGTGAAAAGTGTATTTTTTTATTTCATTGCGATACTAATTTACCATAGACTATTGAGCGTTAAACATTTTTATTTTATTGCGCTTCCAGTAAACCGTACAATTAATGAACTAATCCAAGTATTGCTTTATTGTCCGGACTTATTCAAAAGCAGGCGATCAATTATGACGCCGTTTATGTAGACGACAAAATTTTTGTTATATTTTTGTTTTGTCTTAAAGGTCCCGTAAAGGCCTTTGAACAAAGTGCAAAATTTTGTGGCTGTCGGGTTTGCCTCTAGCTGGTAACAACCATAGAGCGTTAGCTTATAGGCCAAGGAAGTTTGATTGAGTATACTCCAAGTGCGCCGCTGTGTCTCTCAGTTGGATGTTAAAAACTGTTGCAGTCATGTGCTCATCTTTATATTTGATTTCCTGGCCGACGCCCGCTTTTGATTCTAAGTTAGATTGTTTGCAACGAAACTGTGGGTATCCAAACATGGAACCCCGTAAACAAATACGTTACTCTAATTGTACGTCAGGGGAGGTGGAGTCCGGCGTTTTTACAGATTAAAGGATAACTGCGATGAGTTATAACGAGAAAAAAGTTACAATCCGGAAACGAATTCTTTTAAAATATACCATAGAATTTATAAAAGTTTTAGAATCTTTTGTGTATGTTAGATTTTAAATAATTTAAAGAAAATTATTTTAATGATACCGTATTGTAGATAGATGAACCAACGTAAAATGTCGTGAATAAATAAGTGCACCCCATTTGTATATTGAAGAGGGACGTGTAAACTGATTTAGATTTTGTTGAAACATAATGGAAAATGTAGCCCCGTATCTCTGTGCGGTGGCCAGTAATGATGCATTACTATCGAATATTACGACTTCGGGCAGTTACAATAAAAATGTGTACTGACTAAGCAATACGTTGTTGAGAAGTAAATGGTGCTATCAGAGAAAGGTTAAGAAATACACTCATAAATATGATTATTGTGTTTTCTTGTAACTTTTATAAGAAAATATACTTTTATTTATATTTATCATATTTTTGCAAAAATGTCCAATGAATTTAATATAAACAAAAATGGGACGTTTACTTAAGCACGGATCAAGGGTCTAATGGTCTAACTTCCTTATTAATTGCTATAAACATTCACAAAAGTTTTATCAAATTGTAAATGGTTCTAACCGTGTCTACTATTAGATTACCTTCTATAAAACTTCACTATCCATACCATGTAGAAAGAAGCAATCAGGATATCTCTAAGAAGACAAAGGTCTTCTTAGAGATATCAATCTGAGTAAAAATCTTTTGACGCGTAAGATGTGTAGATGTGTCTATTTCTGTCCAACGCGACTCCGAAATCAGCTCGCAAACTTTTACCGGGCAAGCAATGAAAGTAAGACGTGGTATCAGTCAAATTAACAGCTCGTGAACTTAAAAAAAAACCTCGAGCATTCTGAAAAGATTCGTATTAACAATAAAAAAGTGGGTAATAAAATACATTTTACGAAAAATTCCAGAAACTTCAGATAGGCTATTAAACAAATGTAATATTAATTTAGAAGTGTGTTTAATTTATGATAACTGAGACCTTGGATTTTATCATACCAATATGTCAACACATTGAAATGATTTTATGCAAGTACCTGGATCTCGTTTGTTCCAGATATTTCTGTGCTTATTGTACTTCTATCGTGATCATCAAGCTATACTATATTTTTTAAAATATCCTTTTAACAATATTAAACACAATTTTTATGATTTATTGTATTTAACACAAAAGTTAATGACCTAAAATTCAAAGGGTTCTGATCCTTGTTGTCAGACGAATAGATACGTAACAGCTTTAAATATCCAACGTAAAGTGTGACCCCAAAATGTAACTTTGGTTAAAGGTTAAAGGCGGATAAACAAAAGTTTAATGAAAAATCTGAAATAGGTATATGTGGAATATTCGCATTTGTATATAATTGCCTTATTAGATTACTTTCTACAACTCATTAGGGGTAATTTGTGTAATCCGTCAGTACTAGAACTGACAGCACTTAATGTCCCAATAAAAATATATCTGGACGCGACGACGTCAATATAACTGTTCGCTGTTCTAGGGTGTAGACTTATTAGTAAAGGAGTCTCCACTGGTTAAGGCGCTAATTTTGCTTAACGGCTTGGAGGCTTGCAAACCTGAAATAGTTGGTTTTTGCACATCCCTTGCTGTTTTTCGCAGGACGGCAGAAGAGTACTTAGATAAGCGTGATAAACGAATTGGATATGTTTTGTAATGTTTACCACTGTTTGTTGTATATTAAATAAATAAATAAAATAAAATAATAAAAATAAATAATGCATTTATACTTCTTGCACCCTAATCTAAGAAAACCGCAACAGAAAAATAACAGGTTAATTAAAATCAGGTATTACCGACGGCCCTTCTAAATTCGATTGAAGTTGAATTAAATTAAGATTCCTATGATGCATGTGTACGATTGACGACAGTATAGTATGTACTTACATACATGACTAGTATGCCAAGCATTTGTGACTCTTAAGTAGACAAATAAATGGACTCTCCCGAGGTGTTCACAGTACTGTATAAAGAAATTTTCAAAGATGTTACAAAGCCAATAATAAAGTAAAAGACATTTATTAGTAACGACAAACCCCTCAATGCTTAACGCAGTAAATACTTACTTATATAAGCAGTATGTCTCTTTTGAAGATAGGTGCGTTTAATAATTGTAAAATTATGTAAAAAGCTTACTTAAAGAACGTGATTTATTTAAACCTCTGATTGTATTGTATTTATTATTATTTTATTAACGCATCGTTTCGCCGGGTTTCTTATGCGGTGTGAAGGCACCGAGGGCTATTATCAGAGCTAGGACCTGGCGGTCTTCTTTTGCAGTAATCACTGTTTTTTATACACGCATGTCGGTTTTGAAGACTTCTGACTCCACCTTCAAACGCTATCTCTATAGCCTTATTATATTAGTATTTAGTATTATCATTCTTGTGATATTAACGTTCGATGACGCTCTGACATTATGTCGTTCTTGTGCTGATAAAAGAATGGGAACGTTGCCTACTTCTGGAGTACTTTGGCGGTCTTAACTGCATAGTTATCTTAGACAGTAGTCAATCAAATTTCGAACATTCCTTACAGCGAATTCGTCATGATTGCAAACCTAAATACCTGGCTGATAATGCCAATTCGAAAGTGTAATCACGTTACGATATAACGCAATGCGATTATATTCTTAAGTATGAGACTTTTGTTTCTATTTGCAGAAGACGAGTATCAAGATTATCATTCGTCTATATTACAGGAGTCAGAAACTCATATGTTAGTGCTACAATATTTGCCCGCTCACATGATTATCTGAGGTTATCCTATGTGTTATCAATCTCCTAATTTTATTTATACCACTTACGATAATATAACAAAAAATAAGGCGAGTTCTGATTTTTCTGGGACATATATCTACCAGGTTTATCATGACTGACCCAGCTCGTGACGCTTGACTCCTCGCACGGCCGATAGGTACCCGACGATAACGACACAATTTCGCTTATTTATACAATGTGATACAAATCGTACCATTAATTATACATCATTATTATATTTTCTTATTTTTAACCCAATTAGTTATCGTAACGTCATGGAGTTAAAGGTTATAACATACTTGAGTTCATCGTTTATAAATGATAAAAGTTGTACAATACGGTTCATTTGTTCCATAATTTATATGACATTGTTCTGAATTATAGGAATGAATACTAAAAAAAACTTGTAAGTAGATACAAAAATCATATAATTTTCGATTGCCTTTTTATTACACCGGAGATTTTTTACAGTTGTAGCTAATTTGGAAATCCACGGAACTTAGTGTTGGTAACAAAAAATTAAATTTGATTCTAATTACATACATATTCGTCGTGAACCATCTCCAACCGCGGAGTAACATTTTTACTGAGCCTTTTATAATTGCGCTGACACAATCGTCGCGTCTGATTAGCGTTGAATGTTGTTAGCGTGAAATGTTTGAAGTTAAGGCGGAAATATTAAGATGTTAACACAACCTTGTTACTGGCGAGAGATAATCACGATAAGTGAAGTGGCAAACTGGGCTATCAATGTTACATAATCTTCACACAGCTAATTTGGTGAATGTATTTACTGATTGCATTGATGTTCGTGTCGTTTGCATGCGCGGTTGCCGACCGAGAGGTCCTGAATTCAATTACCGGGTTGGACACTATTGAATTTTTCTAACATAGATTTTCTTTGAGAGTATACGTATTTACTTTTCTTTGTATTATTATTTATTTATGCTTTATTGTTATTAACGAAAGGCGGACCAGTAAACACAGGTCATGATGAAAGTTTACGCAGGCACCTAATCTCGATACCCTACTTACATATATTCAGTAATGATATGTATAGTATATTAATACTACATTCTTAGTACACATACTTATATATCGTTACGTATAAATCTGCATCGCATACAGACACATACCAAACATATGCTAAACAATTTATAAAAATCACATATACATACTCATACATTATAAAGTAATGGAGTTTCTTCCGCCGCTTCTTCTCCATAGCGAAGCATTTTCCGAATCGGTGGTATTTTCATTTTGACGTACAAAAAGTGTTATTAGGAACCAATTTTGAATAAATGTAATTTGAATTTGAATGATTGAATGTGATGAACAAGAAGAAGCACATCACACTTCAAGGGGTAATCTCTTGGTGCTGTCTGTGTGCTCCGTAAAGGCCTGGTGTGATAATGGAATAATGACACTCGTATCTTGTGCTGCTCGGAATAAACATTTTGTTTATTACTATGGTCCCATTTTCTTTATTATTATTATCTTTTTAAAGTTCTGATATTTATGACGATAGTAAAGTATCCACTGCTTAGTCAAACATCAATGTTAGTTTAATTTCATATGTCAATTAGACTGCCTCGTTGGTCGTGTTGGTTGCAAGTGCGACTGCCGATCGGGAGGTCCCGGGTTCGATCCCCGGGTCGACCACTACAAAAGAGTTTTTCTAATTTAGAATTTTCTAGACAATTTTCTAGAAAATCTAAATTAAATTCTAGTAGTGGTTCAGAGTCTGGATATGTGCCCGATGCATGGCAATAGGCTCACCACGTATTCAATAGTGGGACGTAAACGTAACCGGTGAAACGTAGGAATGTTCTGCATTCCTCTGTCTACCTCTTCGGGGATTACAGGCGTGAAGTTGCGTTTTAATTTCATATGTTAGTCTATTTATCTGTCTAAACCTACCTTTTGCATTAGATAGGCGGGAACCACCGCAAACTACATTTGTTCTGTATTTCACATGTAAACGATACTTATCTAGATCAAATTTTTCTATCTGAACCTTTTATCGTACTACTGTTAGAACACAGCTCTCCGCTCACTACGAAAGGCGTAAAAGTCGCAGTCGCTTACGCTGGCCAAGCGAGAACATATTTTTTTTTATGAACTCGAACGATATTTTACCTTTAGCGAGTGATATTTAAGCTTAAAACGCACATTTTAGCTAACAGTTCACGCCAGGCTTCGAACACGGACCTCCGGAGTGAGAGGCTGAATTTGAAACTACTGTACCATCACTGCGTTTAACATTTAATATAATATTTAAGTTATTAATTTAAAATGTATTATATTTTGCGAATATATTGGATACTTGTGTTTTATTTTACAGAATAAAGTCAATTCTACACGAATGAAAGGGGTACATCGACATCAAGGCCTCTCAGTTTACAAAATAAACCACATGATCAAAATTTCATTGTTATCCACTACCAGTGATTGAATAGAAAAAAACACGCCTTGTTTTATCAAATTTTGAAAACAACCGTCCACATCTAATGGAAATATGCAAACATGCATTTTTTTGGAAATACGAGAATGAACATACATATTTAATATCGATTTCAATGTTCGTTTGAAACGTCAGTACTCCTTACCTGCATGTGCATATTATGTTAGCACGTAATAGTCGCCACATAAAGCGCAAAAACAGATATGAAAACATTCTTTACTAAGATATGACACAGTTGGCTCCAAATACGACATGGATACGTATTTATGTCTCATCTCCTTTGCTATCTCGAAAGTAAATTCAACTCATTGTCAAGTTCAATAGAAAAATTGTTTTAGGATAACAATGATTAGAATAAGCGAAATATTTTTGGGTCGGAAAGAAAATTACAATTCGAATAGTAAAATAGAAGTTTAGGTTTTGCGAACCGAGACAGAAAACATAGACGACTCGAAAGAGGCCTTTGACCTACAGTTTCTAGGATATTGGCTTCACAGATGTTACGCGTGGAATTGAATTGTTTCGCCGTAACCAGGCATCCGATTTCGAAATAGAATAATAAACTCAGTTATTGTTGCTTACTTCGCGGACGGCGTTCTGTTTTTTCACGTCAGCGCGTCACACGTGTCCAATTGTTCGTAACTTTGACACTTACGTAAGAGTTTTTTATACGAGGCGCGCGATTCATGTATATGAAGTCAGCGCTGAGACCTTGTAAACGGTAGGTAAACATCCTCACTCTCACATCACGTTAATTATTTGTCCAAACACGAACTGATAAAAATTTTGAATTATTATTCCGAAATTTGCGGAAGCGGGTAGTGATCCATTAGTGATCACATTATTTTTAATGGAAAATAATACTGTGACTGCACCGTTACTCACCGTAACCGTCTTAATGGAATTAACTGAGACGTATAAAAAACCTTATTACGTCCACATTTACGTATCATTTTAGATAGAGGTAAGAAAAACCTCTGTGTCTGAAAAAGTGTCTGTTGAATACTTAGTGTCCGTTGAATAATTAGGGTGGCGCTACTGTCGCAAACGGTAAATAAAAAAAAGAGCCAATTGCGATTACAGTTGGAAAGCCTAGTAAGATTCACTAAATTATTTTGGATTACCTAAATAGCTGCGGTATAATATATAACAATTTAATTGATTGATGTAGTCAACAAAAATGTTAATTTTTCTACTCAGCACACTTTATTACCTATGCAAAATTGCTAAATTCACAAAAATTGTATAGAATTAAGCTATTATTTAACTGCTTACAGTTTGGCACTTTTTCAACATGTATCAAAAAATAACACAGTTTATTTTAATTTCATTCTCCATGAAAACTAATAATTTTAAGTTCAAATTTTAGAAGGGAGCTACACAAAGAATTTTTTTTGACAGTCAAACATGCTGTGTTCCATTCCGCGTATTTATTTCTGCAAAATATAAAATAAAATGTAGGTAACAAAATATCTTATTTATCATAAAATATTAAATAAGTAATATTTGATTTTTATGAGATGTCAGTAAAGAACATAGAATATATATCGCTACAAAATACTACGCTTAGTATTTTCGAACATATTTTAGACAAAAATAGGCGTTAATGATTTTATCTTGGTTCGTAAAGAAGGTGTCATGGGCCATGACCGTGATAGTTTAAATAGTTGAGCTGCACAAATGATCTGTGGGGACAGTCCGCGAACATTTATAAATCATTTAAGCGAACAATAAATAATGTACCATTTAAGAGTTTCTTGTTCTCCTTGAAAGCACATCAGTGGCTACGACGTACTGAATAATGGTCACATATTCGAAAATGTGGGTCACGGTATATTATTACTGGCGCCGAAATTAACAACGCGTTATTTTTGTGCATACAAAATTTGCTTGAAAAATTATTGAATTGTAATAATATAAATAAATATGAACATCATCATTACTATATATGTATAGTAATGAAATGAACGTTGTTATTGACATTAAATTGAATTGACATTAAATTCCTCACATAACTACCATATTGGTCTGCTGTAGGAAGGGTTCGGTTTCGATTGTTGACAAGGGAAGATAATTAATAGAACAATTTAAAAAAAACCTGGTTCATCCGTCTGTTCATATCACACTCGTTTATGCGGACGGTAAAAAGACATAATATTGCGAATTCAAATACTTTAACCGACACTTACTAAAGCCTGACGTAAGGTGTTGTATCGAGCGCAAATTGATCTGAACTCTTTAGCCTGTGGATCCACTCTACATAAATTAGTTCGATGACAGTGTCTCTGTATCAAGCCTCCTGCATAAAAGAATCTCATGCGACTATCACGATCCAGAGCTTAAATATGTAAGCTTAAATATATGAGAGCTTTAATATATGTAGGTAGTTTATGTGAATATAGCCGGATCGCTTATTTTAACCACATTTCATCATATTTTTACCACATTACGAATGTCAATAGCTTCCAATGACATTGTAGATTTTTAGGGTAAGATATACATAGTTCTAATCACCCTCTCTCTCTCTCTCTCACCCAGCTTTCTTAATCCTAGTCCAAATTAATGTATTTTATGAAATTTTCTTATATTGTATTAGCACTCGGGTCCCTGAAAGTGAACAAAGCTCTTAAAAAGTCGTTTTCGAGACATCTTAATAACAATTTTAAACTCGAGAATTTGTGGATTGCGTAATATCCGCTACATCGCGAGCGATACTCCTTAGGATTTTTATTTTTATAACAACTTAGATTAATTTTATGTTATCTTAAAATGTTATCAGCATTTAACTCGCCTAAAATACCCAAGTGTACTTTACAAGTAAATTTAGGTTTACTGTTATACGACATAAAGTGGAAAAATGCTTGTATAGTTTTGATAAAGCATTTCGCGCGCTCTGTTGCAACACTGTCATCCTACACAACCTTCTTGGAACTGCTATATGTGACTATAATTATGTACAACAGTAAGCTGTTGCGGTTGAAACCAGTTTGATTTCGCGTGTTTAATACGTTTATGAAATGCAACGAAGATTATGTTAGGACTGGTTTCAAAGTAGCGGTAGAAAACAGGCATTTGATGCAGATCGTGTACGAACAGTGTCGGTTTATTACGATAGAACGTCGGAGTCACACTGACCGCAAAAAGTTGTATAGTTAGATCATCTAATTTCATCCAGCTACATAGCAACAAAGTTAAAGTCAAAGTCAAAAATAATATATTTATAATTATATAATATATTATTTATAATTATATAAAGTCAAAAATAATTTATAATAAGGATTTGCAATTACATATAAATATCATTATAGATAAGTTTACGTTAGTTCGGACCGCGCCAACAACTGAGGAGAACTAACAAGAAACTCAGTGGGGTTGTCTCTACTTTGTGTGATGGCTTAACAAATAAAATTTTTAAGCTTCCACACTACAGCAACTCATTTCCAAAGGTATAGTCTAGCATGTTATTTGCAATCAAGTAAT
>DWEJ01003526.1:0-10369 GCA_018245835.1 Mysoria sejanus stolli | reverse complement strand
GGTGCGCGCCAGAGATTTGAACCCGGTCTCCCGGCGTGAGAGGTCGAATTTCAAACCACTAGGCTATCACTGCCTACTTAATTACTCATTACATAATAAGCGTACTTCGACACTTGTGCTTTTTATATAGCACATAGAATTTGATGCCACTATAACAAATCAAGGACATCACTAAACTCTGATTTGTAGTAATCGGATTGTAAGTAACTTTAATACAGACAGTTTTTGACAGTATGAGTTTCATTGGTAGCAGTTAATATCAACGTCATTCGAATATATTCACAGATGAGTCAAGACTCCTGAAGATTCAGGGTAAATATCTGTAGTAGATACAAGTATCGCTGACCATACCGTTCCCACTGAATAACAGTTTAGTTTATCAATAATTGTCGTTAGAAATGGATGTAACGGTGATACGTCCCCGGGCGTACAATACAATAATTACATAATATAGCCTTATTAGCTTGTATAATTATGATTTTATTAGCTCTTGCAGTAATGGAATATTACCAGCAATAATGAACAAACATAGTACCGAGTCGTTGCAATTGACCCATTTTCTGGACAACAGAAATCAGTCCAAGGTCATTAGCAAGCTGTGCGTTGAAGTTTGCGACGTGTACTAATTCGCTACAATTGTGAAGGAAAGTATAAAGCAAGCAAAGTAAGAATTATGATATGATAATAATGCTGGAAAGTTTATATGTATGTAGATACATAAATTCAATGTCGTATCAATTCTCGCAACTTAAGAAATATTGTTATGTTGTTGGTGAAAAAGTAATTTGCAACATTTTTAAAAGCGTATTTTTACCAGGTATAAAAAGGAATTTTACTAACTTTTAAAGAGTAATTTTACATGCGCCATGTACAAAGTCACAACAATGTATACTTGAGCGTAAATTACCAAGAAAAAGCAATTATTCTTTCATCAGGGTACGACACCCGAAATGTATCTCTAACTGTATCTAACACACAATCTGTGTGTGTTCAGCGACTGTGAACACAATGCTGCGTTACCAAAGTAATAATGTAATGTAAGTAATTTCGTTTTGTAACAATATGCCACATGTTTGTACTGAATGTTGCCATGCCGTTTACTGTCGAAAATATGGGCGGACATTTTAACCGTACTATCTTATTTTATAAACATCAAAGTGAGTATGTAATTTATTGTACATTTTGGCACTACACATTGACTTTATCCTGTTAATATTGGTTAATCTTACTTTTATATACAAAATATTATCATTAAAAAACTTCATTTATATGTTACGTAATTTATATTTTATTAAATATCTACTCATACACGGTAAATTTCTTAATCTGAAAATCTCACATTCACTTGTTTACCGAGAATCAAATTTTTTATTTAAATTTCGGGAGTGATCTTAGAAAATAAACGGCCAATACAGATTTTATGAATTAATTATGAATTTAAATTATTATGAATACTCTTTTGCCTTAAAAATAAAAAATGTTTATGTAATTTTATTCACATTCTGGATAATTAGTCCAATAACGAGTAAATGTAAAATTAAGTGAATATCATTTTAGTTTATAAACAACACCTATATGATATTTTTAGTTTAAACCGCAATTGAAATACAACACGTACTAGAGATTCTTTTAATGCTTCTACAATGATCAGATGTACCGACTAACAGCGTCTCTTCCAATCAATCCAACTTTACCCTACAGTGTCATTGCAGTAAAAACATTTCGTATATAAATCTCTACATTAAACAGACTATATTTTTCACAGCTATCCGAAGATTTTGATTGCCTTGACAAGTGTGCAACAAACATTTACACAAGCGATAATAACTTAAGTGGTACTTCCGCTGCGCCTCAACGGACAAAGATTATACACGTTTCTAACGTAATGCGTGTATATACGAGTTATCTAGTTTAAACAAGATCCTTTTGTCACACGAACAAGTTCAATGTTTCCCTTGTCCGTGGCATGTTGTGATATGTATCAGCACGTGTTACGTATGACATGCAATCAGAGACATAGGTGTCCAAAGCTGTTGAAACACCTAAAAATATGTTAGTAATATTAGCAAATTATAACATGACTTGACTAGAATTGAACATTACAAAGTCATTAACTTACGTTGGTTGTAATTTAATGACTAATACACAATATTTGACAGATACATGAATAGATTGTCATAATAGGCTGATTTATCGCTTAATTTTAATGTTACTGTTAGTGAAGTGAATAGAAACTGCTTCTAAATGCTTAGTGAGACGCTGACTGCCCCCACACCACTCAGTTGCTTTGGCAAATTGAACTACCACAGCAAATGTTTAGGGATAAATAAGACATGTCGTTGATTCCTATCTGCTACCAGCGGCATTGCTGCCACTAATTACTTTGGTACTAAGTGATTAGCAGTAATGAAATGTATATAAAGCGTATATATTTAACACTACCGAGCATCGTTCTCGTTAATAATAAAACGTAAACGTAACATCACGCCTATAATCCCCGAAAAGGTAGGCAAAAGAGTGTAGCACGGCCCACGTTGCACCAGTTACGTTTACGTCCCATTGTGGAATAAGCCTATCGTCATTACACTAGGCACAGATCTAAACTACTAGAAATTCAAGTCAGTAAAATCAAATAGTAACCGACACAGGATATGAATCCAGGACTTCTCGGCAGTCTCGCTCGTAACGTTAAAACGGCTCGACCGACTAGGCAGGAAGCAAACAAAATAATGCTGTACAAAAATAATAGTTTAGTTACAGCAACTTTGGTTAACAATAAATAAAGTAGTTTAGGATGCTCGGTTTAATTTATGCTAAAATTGTTTGCATGTATATTGAACTCACGATAGTTGTTTTTCTGTTGTACTTGTTAACATATCCACTATTAAAGAGCTTTTAAAATGTGCGTTGTAAATTAAAAAAAAAATACTATGCAGCGTATCGTACGCATATAATATTCATGAAGGGCGCCGCAAAGAAAGAATATCAAAGTGTAAATCTTCACGCACGACACACTCGGCGTCTCCAGCACCAGCGCAAGCGACCCCACGGCCATCACTAATTACACGCACAAAAAGTTTTCCCTCCTGGTCCGTGCCTTCGTAATCTCACCTTCTTTGTCGTAATAACTTTGTCGTAATAATTTGAAACATAAATTCAAATTTGGAAGTTACTGTTCCAAAGTCTAATTTTAGGTGCACGAATTTCTTCGTAAGACTTTCATCGATTGCCTACTTTCACTTAGATAACAACGTCATTATTTTTTCTTTTTACCGCCATTTTTAATAGATTATGTCAATAGATTGACAGACAAATTGCGTGAAAGAATGTTGGTACGTGGAGTCAAACAACCTTCTGTTTGTCGAACGCAAAATAAATGTGGATTCGAAACTGACTGAAAATTCCGAAATATACAAATTTAATGACTATTGTTATAACGTCAGTAAACTATTTAAACACTAAATATTTTAAGCAAACAATGAGAACGTATATTGTCATAACATATTCGAAAGTACTCATAAAAAGTGTTTAAAGGAATCCTAAATCAAACATAATCAGAGCGCAAAAGAAAGATAAAAATATTTTACTTTTATTGTGGCCATTATAGCCACTTATTATCCAGTCTAGCCAGTCTAGGTCCAAGAAATTATTATCTTTACAATTGCATATCAATTATACACTCCATAAATTTCAAACATGTCCACTCATATAATTACGGTTGAAAAAGTTTACTTTGATAAAAATGCACCTCTCTTTATGATTTTCATCAGCAGCTGAATGAAAATAAGTATAGTCAAGCAATTAACGAACGCAACTCTAAATTAAATAAAAAATATAATTAAGTAGGAATATCAAATAGAGTGATATGGTTTTGAACTCTGTAGAAATTATTATTATTGTATATATGTAGAACTCTGTACATATATACAATAATTTGTAAGTACAAATATGTATACTCGTACCTCAATACATTTGTGCAATTGATGTTAATTCACATTAAAAAGATTTACATTAAAAAGCTAACTTCGTACGGGTGATTTTAATGTACGTATTACGTATTTAACATTAAATGGCATGGACACTCATTTACCACTCGCATTGCGTAAAAAAGAATTACAGATCAACTGTCGAGTATCAGTGTGTGCACTTGTCGCCGGAAGAGGTTCGTTGGGCCGGCCGCCATTTTGCATCCGCGGCGCGTGCGCAACACTATTAGGGCTTCATTTAGGGACGTCACTGTGCGAACTCATTAAACTTTTTAAAGTAGTCACGGTTCAAGACAAGTGCTTTGTCAACTTATAACAGATATAATAATTACTTTATATCATTAAAATATTTTAAATAATTAATGGTTTTTGTCAAGCCAGTACAAGGTTAAAAATAAATCTAAAAATAAAATAAAAATTATTTCTTTACATATTACAATGAACACTCTAACATACGATATTCAAATAGTGATATTAAACTTACGAGTCAAGATATAAACCATATTTATACATAAGAACAATATTAAAAATTACTAATACATATATATGTTCACGCTAGGTCTCTTACGGGGTAGGCAAAGAGACATTATTATTAGACATTTACATAACTAATATTTTTTTAAATTCCAGCAACTTGAGACAACCCTAATGCTCCCCTGTTCAAATTTAGATCGCGCACCGTATCCTTGCGCCGTACCTTACCGGCGACAGTTTTTGATGTCAGCCGAGATAGATGGACTCGCTAAAAAACTTAACTTTATTTATAGCGTTGAATTATAAAGTTCCTTTGTACAATAGTAGAATTCTTGGCTGTATATACTATACACTTGGCTGTATATAGTATGTATGACTGCAATTCAGGTCTGATATATGACTGCATTTATACGTTCGAATTTATACGTAGGTAACCGAAGCAATAACCGAAGAGGTAGTACGCAGCAGAATGTAGTACACGCCTGTACACCAATGTGCACACACATGTACACTGTGATATTTCACCAGTTACTAGTTACGGTTCCTCTCTGACATATGTGATGAGCTTATAGTCATAAATCGGGCACGAACCACGACTAGAAATGTTAACCAAATGTAAGTTAGAAATATCCATTAGTAGCTACCCGATCCGGGAATCTACCCAGCGACCTCTCAATCATAAGTCTCCATTTACAACCACTCTACCAAGAGACAGTCGCGAATAGGCAAGCGAGGTTATTATGTATAAACAATGAATTATATTCAACAAATGACAATAAGCTCTAATATCTACATTCAGCCTCTTAATATTATAACTAAAATCACATTGGAGTCGAGTGGTTTAGTAAACAGAGCATGTGCGAACAGACTAAATACAAAACGAACGCAGCACTGCGCACGTCATTAAAAGCAGAGCTAATGATGTTCTTATGACATTAAGATCCGAGACGACATTTTCATTGTGGCATCCGTGAGGCGGCGCCCTAATCACACAAATCACGTGTTTTTTTTTTGTCGAAATATAACCATGTGTAAAGTATACGTGGGAATTAAAAATATATGAGATTCATATGTTCATTTGGGCGTCAATGGACCGAGTATTAAACTACGATAGTTATATGCGACATTTAAACTGTTTGATTTCCGGAATGTTAGCGATGTTAAAGTAATCGTGATATAATTAGCAGTATGACTGCAAATTAAGTTAAAAATTATTTGTAACAGAGAATATGGCAGAGGGTTTATTTCCATGAATAAAAGACAAGCAGTTACAGAGTTAAATAAATTTGCAAACTACGTCTTGTGACATGTTATAATCATTATATAGAATACGAATTATATAGAGTCTGGTGATATTAATGTATTGAAATTTGATTTATGATATTGATTTATTGATATTGTATTGAAATCACAGAACTATGTAATGGTGATGATCTTAAGAACCATTATGTATATTGTATGCGGCAACGATAAAGGAAAACATCGCGAGAAAATAAGGACTGTGTAGAGTTCGTCGAAATGTTCTCTAGGAAGTGTGCCAACCTGCGCTACATCAACGTGAGTTATTATGGACCTTTACATTGTGAGAGAAAACTTGTCTATCAATATAACGATAAATGAAGTGATGACATCATATATGATACACGACTATATAAATTCAATATGTAACATTACAAACGTAACATTTACGCCCGTTATCTTCGAAAAGGTAGACAGAAAAGTGATGTTTCGCGTAGTTGGTTGTCGCGCTCACAACTACTGGGAAAACGTGGTAGTTAAAATTATAAGTATGTATATACGTAGTTTATTAGCCATTTGGTGACAATAACACATATTTTGTCTAATTTGGTATCAGAATGCCGTACGTGATGTGAAAAATGATCAAATTGACAAAATATCGTCACTACCCACATGAAATTGCAATAAACACACTAGGAGCGAGTGCTCGAGCTGAGATTTCCTACTCGAGCGAGTACTATCCGAGTGTGAAGTGGTGACTGGAGGGCGGTGTGAGAGCCCCGTGAATTCTCCCGATGCGGGGCTCGCCCATCGCATCCGGTTGGGACAACTGTGAGAAATCGAGTACTGCCAGTTCAGATCATCAAACTTTTAAGAACGTTCATGTGTCACACAAGTTAATTAACTCCCATGAAGTCAGAAAACAATGCGAAGGAAGGAGTAGCGATGATACAAAAGTAATAAGTTGAGAAACCCAAGGAACATATTGGTTTCCGTAATTTATAAAATCAAGAATGTACAGGTGTAGTTAAGACGACGATGACGAGTATCAGCTAATATTTTAATAAGGCTAAAGATTTAGACTAAAGCCTATAGACTCGAACTTCCAGGATTCCAGACTAAGGTGTATTTATATTTGTTGTATACTTGTCATATTAATTTTTTGTAATTATGCCAACCTAGAGTTTCCGAAGACAATTGTCGAATAGGTAAAGTTGACTCAGGGGCTTTTTTAATTTTGCTGATTTCGCGTAATGAAACATATATATGTTGTGATGAACTTCCTCATATACTACTCATCGTCAACGATCTGAAGACCGACATCATCCGTAAGCATCTACACATCGCAAGGCACGCTTTTCAATGAAGTACTTGCGTTGTTTTTAACACCCTTCCATTTTTTGTCTCTCACCCCCATAATGCATTTAACACTTGACCCTGTCACAAAACATTAGTATATATTAATATATCCCAGACTCGTCATATGTAAATTGAGCGGGCTCTCGAGAGGGATGCTGGCCGCACAGAGCACAGACAGACAGACATGCGGGCGCTAATTTCGAACGATATGCTTCGATTAAGTAATGGTACCAAATTGGACACCAATTTATCTGTTAACCGTTATTAGTGTAAATTTGCGGCGAACACTGTTCAGTGTTAATTTCGTTCCCTCGTTCATTGATCGCTTCACGCGCTCCTCGTTTTGATGCAGAGACGTCGGGCTCTTGTTTAGTACATTTACGAGCATTAGGACTCCGCATGTACCAAACGTGTCAGATAATATGAAAATTGCGTTTAGCATAAAACTAGAGGTTAAATAAATAAAGTAAATTAAATTTGCTCCATGGCCAGAGTGAGGATTATGAACTCAAGGGAGGTCAGGGACCTCTCAGGAGAGGCCTAGTCCAGCAATGAACTGCAAAAGGCAAATGATGATGAAAAAACGTTAAAGAATCATTTTTATATACGAACATGGAAAATAGGCAGACAGACATGAGCAATGTCAAAGGAGTTCCCAACATGTGGTTTGCCTCGAAAGAATGTTATACTCTAACGTTGGGCTTATATAAATAATTGATTTAATATAAAAAGTAAAATTCTCGATTTTTTATTAAAATTAAAATTAAAATCTTGGAAATTAGTTCTTATATATTAAGAGCTAATCTCCAAGATTTTAATGGCATTTTAATGCAATAAATTTAAAGTTTTCATAAATAAAGAGAAATATAAAAATACTTATAGATTTCCTTCTAGACGAATCTTGTTCGAGATGTATTAATGACATTGTTATAAATGTTGACATTTTATCATTTGCATTCGCAAAAAAATTCGCCCCATTTCTTTCAAAAATAATATAATAAGAAATTTTTCTTTGTCTTATTTCCATAAATTGTGGAGTTATTCCTATCCAATGCACCCACTATGCACCCGCGGCGCCCCCTGCCGTTCGGAAAACTTTATATTTACGATTCTCCCGCTGAGCTTCTCCGCAGTTATATTTAAGATGTATTTTAATATAACAACGACGAGCAAACTCCACAGGTGTGTATTATTAGACAAGTTTCTGGTACACTCTGCAATTTGATGGTTGATTTGTTACCAAATTTAATATTGCATTTTCTGATTATATTTCATGATACGCGTGAAGTAATAAACAAAATTGTCTGATAATTATTTGTGATTGTACAAAAAATCGTCAGTTCTGAAGGAATGGGTATTCGGCACTCAGTGTTCTTTGCCTACCCCTTAAGGGGTCTGGAATGATTATATAATAATAATTATAATACAAGTAATATTTCATAACACGAACCGTACTGTCCAAATGTATCCTGGATATTAGATATGTTCCATCCATATGACTCCATCATCCTTCCCACGGTGGCGGGCGACCACACACTTCCGTCTGTCGGTAGTAAGTCTATCGACGGTTATTGACCATACAAATTAATGGAGTTTATAAGTTCAAGCACCACGCGGCCCACCCACAAACTGAGGATACGTGAACTTCGCCGATAAACGTCTTTGTTCTGTATGTTTAAAAATTCTATTACATGGAGGTTTTTTTATGTTTTTGAAAGTAGCGATCTGTACCTTACGAATTATGAATGATAAACACCCATGGATTTCAAAAGCTCGGTATCTGATGAACTCAAGGTGTGAATCTAATACGAAAATAATTTTCCTTCATTGTCAAATAACAAATTTATCTTAAAAACGAATATAGCCATGTAAAATGAACGATTTCATCTGGACCCCTGGAGTAAAAGACCAAACTCTTTATGCTCACGCTAGGCTATGTCTCACCACTTATTAATACTTATATTCATTTATTGCGATTAAACGATGTGGCGTATGAAAGAAGCACGTCCGATATATAAAGATACCTAGAGATAATTGGATTTCTATACTGTGTGCCTACCCCGAAAAGAAATTGGCTTAAGGATATAATACCAATACCATCTAAACAAAAGGTAAAATGAATGTTAAAGTACAGTTTATTAAATTCTCAAATTTAAACACAGTAATTGAGTATAAAGCTGGCTTGATTCACGGTCCTTTTTTCGGAATAGACAGGCTAGTTTCGAATCTAGACGAGGTCCTTCGTCAAGAGCTGTCGCAGATTGGGATTGCCATCGACTAATTGGGCCATCTCGAAATAATTAAAGTGAGTCAATCCGACTTATACATAATAATGTGTAATACTCACGAAACATTTAACATTAATTGAACTCATTATCGTATGTAAGAATTTACACACTGCAACTAAAGATACACATACAGCCACTTACATATGGTGTAAAATTGTGTAATTTATTAATATGAGAACGCATTAAAGTGTAACAATTAAGTCGGGAGATAATCTCGCCACTGAATTAGCGATTCCAATCGCATCGTAATACACACGTGAGTGTTGTATGAATATGGAACAGCTTGGATTATTGTTTTCACACGCGCTGGCAATTATTATGTGCGAACGACCAACGTGAACAGCTACTCAATAGATTTTATTACTTGGAAGAGTCTGTGGCATAGTTCACCATGTTGTCCCATTGCGGATTTGTATGCAAAATTTCAGTGGATTGTGTGCTTAGTTAACTAGTGGAAATGCGATATGCGCCGTGGCTAAGGTTGGATACGATCTTCTTGTTTTTAATCGTTCTGTCGTGTCAGTGTTGCGGGGCAGAGTGAAGTTGGTGAAACAGATATCCGAGGAGCTAAAGACGAAGTTTTGTAGCGTTTTTATGGGGGATCTCGTACGGCAATGCATGAAAATTGCGCCATGATGGTATTTATCGTTTCGCCATTGGACTTAATTCTACTAACAGAATTAGAAAGGTTGAGAATTAGTCTCCAAAGGCTAGCAACGTGCAGGTTGGTAAAGTTCAGGTTGGTTATATAAAAAATTGACTATAGTACACTTCTCCGTTTTACCACTTACGTTTACGTCCCTCTATGGAATAGGTGTTGAGCCTATTGCCATACACGAGGCACATATCCAGACTCCCAAGTAGATTATGAATCTAAGTTAAATAACCGTATAATTCTTGACACAAAGATCGAACCCTTTGACTGCCTAGTTGGTCGTGTGGTTATAAGTGCGACTGCAGATCGGGAGGTCCTGGGCTCGATTCCCGGGTCGAACACTACAAAAGAATTTTTCTAATTTAGAA
>DWEJ01003525.1:0-10370 GCA_018245835.1 Mysoria sejanus stolli | reverse complement strand
TAGTTGTTCTGACACTCACTGTTAAATATCGGAAACAATTACTTTTAATAGTAGACATATTAACATGGCCTATCTATATGAAATTTTTACTTTCAGTATCCACACAACACTAAGGTCAAAGTAAACAAAATAGTAAAAATAAGTAAACCGAAAAAACGAAAGGTTGAGAACCGTTGGTCTAGACGTTGGGGTGTGTGGGGGAGTTATTAATATTACGAAACGATAAAGTTATATTCAATTTGCTGGCAGCTTATCAAATACCTTCATGAGCATGTTTGCGGGAAAATTTAGATAGCGTCTACATTTCAGCGGTTTGAACGTGATTATAAAATTTATCATTTTTTTTTATCTTCTTCGTGTACGTAGTAACGAAACACAACATATCTTATCTCTTCAGCTAATTTTAAGCTCTTTAATTAACAGATTTAAATTCGGACATTTCATTATGACGATGTAATACGACAATATTCTTTACAGATAAAAATATAAAATTATTTACGACAGTTTCAAGTTTTACGTTTGATAAGTGGTTATGAAATTACGATAGATTTATCGAAAGTTAAACGACTCAAATAACGAAAATGGTCTGAAAAAGTTTGCTTTTGTATCCAAGCCTAAAATTCATAGTTTGTTTCTATAATTTTTGCGGTCTTCGTTGATGTGTTATTTTAAGATCATTAAACAAATTCTATTGTTTCAAAAGAGAACCTAACTCTTCTTACAAACAGGAGCTAAAGTCTTGGACAAATTCAAATATCTTTCTAAGTCATTTAAATCTTCTGAGGTAAGACACGGAAGCTTTCAGTGACAGTACCAATACTTTAAGTTCAATATTTTTATTTGAACTTTGAATGGAGCATGATTGTGAGGAGTTTCAGATACTGGAAGTTGTGGGCTATGTGAGTTTGGAAGAAAATATGAAGCAATGGACATTACGAACTATGTAACAATAACGTGCATTATATGTATATTATCATTATAACTACCACAATAGCAAACTTAAGAATTATTTGTATTATTCCTTTATTTTTGAATTTTAGGATGAAATTATAAAATTGGAAACCACTGAAAAATTCCTGTTAAGCTGTTTATTACATCTCGTTATTTATTCGATCCATTTACTTGCCAGATATTTCAATCTAGTGTAGAATGGCATATTAATCTAAATGACCATTACCACATTTGACCATCACTCGACACCTAAAACTCGAACAAGAGTCGACAGATGCGCGTGCACTTATATAAAATGCCTCTCATGTATGGAATTGCAACGATTCTTTTAAATGCCCCACTACCACCTAAGCGTGCAATACTGATTTCTGATAGAAATAGGGTGGAAGCTATCCACATGGAATAAACAGGTATGACGACAGAACGAATGAGACACAAAATAAATTTTTCACTGATATTTCGTAAATTTGGTGAGCGGGTGTTAAATCTTAAGCATTTGTTAAAAATAATGCGGTTTTGAAAAATATAGTAAAATTTGTAAGAGGAAAAGAGCCGTATTTTGTCGCACTCTCGCACTCTAGTCTCCATTTAAAATCTACGGATGTTAGACGAACATCCGCCTCGTTGAGCCTACACACGAAGAAACTATTAGTCACACTAGTGTCTTTTATATGACTTACTGTCTATACTCGCGGGCTGCATTAGAATTACACGTCAGCAGATAAATTGCAATTTTGACGCGGTTTTTTGTGCGGTTGACACGATTGCATCAAAACTGCAAATTCACTGTAAAAAGTATGCCGAAATATTATATCCGTGAGCGCAATCACTGATAAATACGTTCTTTAAATATCTTTAGAAACATACGATAGAATATTTTACCATAATATAAGGAACTTCATCTTTTTTCAATTTTAGAGCAATTGAATAGGTACGTCATATCATTGCAATCGCGGTAATCAGAAAACACCAATTTCCTTCTGTACCTGTAGTAATTGTGTTACTAGCTGTGCCTGCGGCTTCGCCTGCGTGGAAATTAATGTGTCACAAAGTTTGTCCTGCGTAAATACCGACCTCGTGGGAATTCTAGGATGAAAAGCAGCCTATATGTTGCTTCACAAAGAAATGAAAAACACCAATACCTAGACAAAATGACCTGGCAAAATGACAAAAGGGTTGAGGGCCAAGGAGCGCGACGCGGACACCAGCTCGACATATGGAGCGCTGGCTTGCGTAGGTAATAATATTTTGGTGGCATATAATTTTATATCTGTAATATCTTCTAAAGTATTTGTTTGATGCATATAGTGTAACGGACCATTTTGATCTATATCAAATGGCAAAGCTAATAAATGGGATTTATTTACATAAGGATTAATACTGAACAGAACAAAACAGCCTCAAAAATTTTTAACATAAAAGTAGTTATTGTGAGTTAACCATAAGATATAGACACATGGACTATATCGCGGACTTTTTTATAGTATTTTTATAGGTTGACAATTCTCTAATACATTACTTTGGTGTATCTCTCCTGGTTTACACGGCGCACGCAGGTAAAGCTGCCAGCATGCAAGATTTTTCAACATTAATCATTATATCTCCCGTTCCCGTGGAATTATTGAGATAAAAACTATCCTATGTCCTTTCTGAAAGTCTTATCTATGTGTATGCCAAATTTTATCAAAATCGATACAGTGGTTTAAGCGTGAAAGCGTAACAGACAGACAGAGTTACTTTCGAATTTTCGAATATTAGTATGGATGGATTAAAAGTAGACACAGTATGTACAGACATTTCTTATAAATATTTTTTTGATCAAAAAGCCCGTTACAACTACCAAAGTCACCCTGTGGCTAGTGAATTAGTGTTCCTAGTGAAAAAATAGACACGAATAGTTTTTTTATATATATATAAGTTTGTGAACATATTTTTTATTAAACTATCGTACCTTTCATGAGATCGTAATCCATAACAGTACTTAACGGTTCACCTTTGACATACAAAGCTGAAGTCGCAACAATACTTTTTTGTACTATCCACGACCAGAATAAAAATTTCATACTCGTTGTACGCGCGGGGCTCTCGGCTCGTGGATCTCGTGGTTGAAATAATTGAATCCGAGTGCAGGTCACGCTCGGAACAGACCTCGTTTATCAGTACACCTAGTTTTAGGCGCAGCTGTCAAGTCAACAGGTCATGTGAACATGAAATAATAAATTGGAACTGTTTCAAAACATTCGCATGAGATGTTGTATTGTATATTGGCCTGTTGATGGTCACAACATTTTAATTTAGATCTACATTTATAATTTGTCTTGACAAGATAATACTGGTTTCGCAATTGATTTTATGTGTTACTTGGTATGTGGGTTTTAAAGCTTTTCAGTGTATACTTTGAAGTTTGAACCTTAATGTGTTTTGAACCTTTGACGTTTTTCGGGTGCAAAATAATTATATAGATTCAACTTTAAATCCTTACAGGTTTCAAAATTACTGCTATTCAAATGTTTAGTCGTCTTACGGAATTGCTTCCATCTGCCTGCGTCCCAATACAATGCTATAAGCGTTGGCGACATAACTGTTATTTATTATTGATTATAATTTACATTTGGATTAATATTTTAAGAAGCATATTATAGGGCATAAACATTACTATTTTTTGCAATTAGATAATATCATCAATATTTACATGTACAATATGCAACCACCGGAGCAACTCTATAGTAATTAAAATGTTACATTGTAGAGCGAGGGCGCGTGCGGTCAACGACCATCTCATGTAACAAACTAGAGAAAAAATCTTGATCACCTCGTTGTGGTAACGCACAGATCCTTAGTGAAAAACATGAAATTATAATACATTAACTTAAAGTAAATTGCCACGTTATTTAAACTTCGTTAAAATTTTAAAACCACTTCAATTCAAATTTCAAAGTCACATAAAATATTTAGGATGTATTCTAAAACGCAACGTAGCGTCACATCACGCCCGTATTTACCAAAGAGGTAGGCAGAAGATTGCAGTACACTCTCACGATTATTTCAGTTATATGGAATATAAAACAAGGTAAACCTACAAACATAAATCATAAAAAAAATACAAATTGTATTAAATCATTATTACATTTTAAATGTAAAAGCCCAATACAAATTTTACATGGCAATATAATAATAGCAAAGTTACAGATATGTAACTACGCAGATACAAAGAAAACTTTTATGATAATAACACCAATACGAACATACGAACAATCGCTAAATTGGCAAATTCTATCAACACAAAACATTTCTGAATTAAGGTAACATAAGAGGATATAGCTATAAGAACAAGCATCGACATATTTTTTAGCTGTAACCTTGTAAGAAAACTCCGGGGTAAGAAATTATTAGCGTTAATTTTACATCGTAGAAATTATAATAATTAAAAATTTGATTAATTGAAATGTACTTACAAATATTTCAATAACGATCCGTATGCTTTTAATACTCAGAATTGGCAGTTCTCACGTGCTCAGAAGCCACAAGCCGTAACCAGTGAACAATATAGCTATTTCATTATAAAAGCTTAAAACGTTCGCACGCACGTATACTTCCGGCGACGATGCCTAGTGCTCCATCGTAGGTAAATGACCTCTAAAACAAGTGGAATAAAGCTTATTCTTAATCACCATTCGCTCTTCTAGATTTGTGAATATTTGAACGTACCGAAGGTGGTCTCAGTCGCAGCGACTAATTGAAATACCATGTACTGTTTACATTTCGTTTTTGAAATAAAAATAATTGGGGTACCCTATTCATGTGGATTACCTAAGTTAAATTAAAATAATCGATATACTAGGAATCGCTTAGAGCTGATGTTGTTTTCTTCCCCAGTAACCATTGATTTAGTAGTATAAATATTCCAAATACACAAAAGATTTTAGACTTCTTTTATTTTGATTTGTTTTTTGTAAAAACGTAACACTTTTTAGGAAGTACTAAAGGCTTTTTTTTTGCAACTTAGACGAGATATGTTTATTCCTTTCCATTTGTAAAACTTTATACCTATATTAACGGCTGTCTAAAGAAAATTTTCCACCTTAGCCATAATCCTTTTATTACTCTATTTCGCTATAATTTACTTGATACTATAAAATATAGTACATAATTAAATAGCTTGGATAATTGCAGGTTAAATCATATTTATACGAAACGGTGGTATAATTTTCATATTAACTTTCTGTCATTTCTGTCGATAAAATAAATCCCATTAAGGTGCAATCATTCATGCGAGGAACCATTTACCTGTTTTATGTTATTGAACGTAAGGACGTCCTTGTTAAATTTCCATTCTTAGTACATACGAGAAACCCATTGGAGAGTTTACCTCGAGCATAATAAATCTATGTCTTAGGTTTACCAATCAATTTGTTACTCGATATTCTTGTCATGTTTGAATAATGTTACCTTGAGAATCTCTCAAAGCTTATGAGAAAACTGTTAGAGTCTTACAGAGTTCACTGACGTGTCACATGTGTACATCAACATCTATACACGTACATCTCGTTCCCTGAGCAACTGTGACACGGGATTAACTCGGAAGTCAATGGAACATAATACTCATGTGTTTTCTTGTTATGCTCTCGTGGCTACTAAAATGGGAAATTTCTCATTTTATTTGCCGTGTAGATAACATCGCGAAGTCGAAGTAATTATCCAGAACGCGATCATTAGTAGTTGTGTCATCACGGTACATTATAATTATTGATTCAAATAATGAGATGCAACGTTTAATACATTTCATACACGTACTCGATTGTTCACGTGTTAGCTATCACACAAATCTATAAACTTAATTCAACCTGACCACAGCCAAACATACCAAGTAGCTGCATGTATTAAAGGAATGTAATCTATGGCTATATTAAACTGAATGCCGGCGGTGTTCACCTACTATTCAAACATCATTATCGCTTCAAAGGAATGAAAGTTTTCTTCATTTGATTGTAGTCGTGATATTTTCAAACTCGTTAACGCTGTTGTCTGCAAATAAACGGACCGTTAATCTATTTTTTTTTGCATTGGAAAGTGCCACAGCCATGAACTTTGGAACTAAATATATTTAAACGGTCAAATGTAGGTATCGCAAAGAAAGATTTCTGTAGATTAAAATAAAACACCATAATATATGTACTTCATAGCGTTAATAATATACTTATACGCGTTTCAAAAGACAGTGACAATAGTATGAAGTTTCGCGTCACAGTTATTGTTTACAATAAAATATCTTCTGCAATAACGTGTATTGAGAGCCCTTGCAAGTAGGTTATAAAAGCAGCTCAGTAATAAATTATGTAGGAGCATACATGTCGGACCCTTTTCCTTTCTGAATAATTTCATGCTTCCGGAGCTGAATAAGTTATAGGCGCGACGTTTCCGAATCGTTCTGTAAAATTTTAATTTCACTCAATAGGGAAATTCAGAAAAGACATTTCTTGGTCCCCTTCCTATGGTATTATGATAATATTACGACGTTTTACATTTCCTACAATACAACTTTTTTTATAGCGATATATACCATATCTCCTTATAATTTTTTTCAAATGAAATATGAAAATAAAATCTTACAATACACGTTTTTTTTGATACGCCTATGAAATATTAATGGGTAATTACTTTTTGCTTGCTATAGAATTATTTTAAAGATTTTTTTCCTTAAATTTAGTAAGTAATAGAACTTTCATAATGTAATCAATATCAGGATGTATATGCAATGAAATGGAGGCATTTAACAGTTATGTCGGTATCATACACAATGCCACAATATACGGTCTGGATTATATTAAGTTTTATAACAAAACTTATTAAATGGAATAAATGTGGCTAGTAATTTATCAAATACCTACGTTAGCAGAACGGGATGTTGGAATGTTAGCGAATATTTGGTTACTGGCGTCTTGTTTCGAAGTAATTAGTCGTCTACTGAATGATCCGTCTTCAGCGTGGGTTTAACGGACATCCTAATATACGCGAAGACACGCTACATTAGCTAAGATTGTCATAGCAATTTGTACGCTGATACAGTTCGCGCCTCATGCAAAATAGTCAGATATCAGACGATATTCAACAAGCGGCATTGGGAAAATACTTGGGGCAAAATATATTAATAAATCAATTAAATTAGTGTCTATAATAAAGGTTGAACATAATAAGCTTCTCCACCTCAGTAATAAATATGTACTTAAAACTGTAAATGATTAGAGTTTATTTTATTGTCACATTTATTGACCGAAGAATATACCGTAATATTGCAACAAGTACCTATATATGTATAAGTTTATGTACAATATGTCTGTTGTTGAATATGTGTTAACTACTAAACATGAAGTAAACTATGCAGTTAGGTCTAACTGGAGATACCGGTACTAATAGTTAGACATATCTGTATACAATCATCCATGAAAACTCACCGGCAATTTTGTTAAGTGCTACGTGTTTAGAAATACCTAGTTTAAATTTTTTTATCACGAAATTTAAAGATTCGACCAAGAAAGATAAAAACATTCGGCAATTTGGAAAATTTGCTGGAAGTTACAAAACTGAATTGAATTAACGTTCCCAACGGATCGAATAGGATTCTTCGAATGTTTGTACATTAAAATATTATTCTCTACCATGAAAAATAAATACGCAAAGGAAAATTTTAATTTTTATCTGCTTTTCACACTAAGTTATATTGAATAATAACTGCAAACAAATAAAATATACATCTTGTTATCACAATATAATGATCCAAAATTCCTGCAGTGCTCGGTAACTCACAATGTTTTCATTTCCATTGTTTTCAGATAGTACAAGCCGCAGTTGACGGTAACCCCTTAGGGGTACGCTGTGGGAGCAATGCCGAGTGCAAAATTTCAAACTCCCACTGCAACAAGGGAGTCTGCGCTTGTCAACCTTATTACGCACAAGTTGACAACTCTACTTGTCTCGAATGTAAGTGGTTACAAAGATTTTTTCATTACAATTTGTTGTTTGGAAAGAAAAGGTCGTGTTTGAAGGAAACGTGACTCTTATTACTTCTTAGAACACCGCTTTTTATTGACAATTGTTATCAGCCACTGGTACAAGTCGACTGTTGACTATTATTGTGATGTGTTTGTAAGCTTTATGTTATTTCGAATGACTATTTGAAGAATATTAATTATAAGAAATACTGTGCCCTATGTACCAGCGTGGCTTAACAAGTAGCACTAAATTCAGGCCTGATATCGGTAAGTTTCTGTTCTGTCTAACATGTACATGAGCTTCATCAGATCGCAGGAAAACTGCAGCGGAGTCTCACAGAGGAAAAACGTTAAATAATAATAATATTTACAGACAGGAATATTCTTATCACGGGCAAGTTGTATTCTAAAAGAATTTTTCACATCTCATCAACGATTACGACAATTGCTGCGTTTTGTTTGCGGTTTGCGACTTCCAACAGTTCCGATTGCTACATAAGTGCCTAATCTACTTTATGTGGTAAATTCTGCGGTGAGCGTTTCAAATTACTTTCACTTAAATGATCGATAACTGCCGTCGGCAGATCTTCATAAGGCTCCAAAAATTAACTTTTACAACAATTGGGGTTCACAATCACTGCATCAATAATATCTGCAAATCATTAACTATCATATTTCTCGGAGGTGAAGTTCTTTTTAACTCCTGCGGATTGTTAGAATTTCTCTATGGATATTTTTAAACAAAACTTTAACGAGCTAGCAACGTATATTAAAGGAACGAAACACCGTTTTTTATTGGATCTATACAATTTTACTTACGAACTTTCATTCAGATAAGTGTAATTAAGCGATCAATGCGAATGGTTTAACGACAGGCCACGCTTGTCAGCGACTACTTGTTTAAAAAAATTAAGGTAATTTTTTATTTATTCTCTTGAACATAAATTCAACAAAAAAGCCTTGTTTTGATTTTTTTATCGTGTTTTTAATTAAATGTATGATTAAGGATAGAAACATTTTGTTAAAGTTAGACATAATTAAGTTTAATGTAGTTTCCATTATTGAGTAACATAAAAAATATTATTTACATAATAGCTTCTTTATCGGTTTGTTTAAATCAAAGGTTGGTGTATTTCCTTGTCAACACTTGTTAACACTTAAATCCAACGGTGGGATCCTTGTCCCACGCAAATTGTTCAACACTGCATGACGGATATTCTATATTTATGCATCTTGTCCAATGATACCTAATGAAGATGCAAGGTTGTGACCGCAAAGTAATGGATCCATGATCGGATTTTACAAACTTCATATTTATTACGTACCTACTTCGAGGAATTCATACATCTACATATATAAATAATTGAAATGTAATCTTAATTTATATGGATACTTGTGGATGGCAGATTTTGCTGATTAATCAACGAAGAACTTGAATATCCGATAGAATCTTGTAGGCAATAGATGATTTTTAGAGAGTAATTTAGGTCAATATCGAAGAGTGAGTCCATGGAATCACGTAGGTAATTGAACCAAGGTTAGTTCGTTCGTAGACAAGAAATGGGGGAAAATAGCGAGTTGCTAAATACCTACTATGTTCTGTTTTGTTATATAATAAATTGCATTATTATATTTAATATATAATAAAATAAATTAATAAAATATATATATCAACATTATCTCACATAAAAAAATTGCTACGAGCTGCCCGAAAAATATAATTTTATGAATATGTTCGCAGAAAATAAGATGTATCTACTCTAGGTTTATTGTTAAAATATAATATTTTTTAACAAGTGCATATTCCCATTTGTGCACAAATTAAAGTAATGAGAAAAGATCCAAATTCACGAAACCGAATTCAAAGAGAATTGGATGGGTCGCGATACTATCGAAATACGGCTATCTAAGTAAGGCTTTTATTTTGATCGTCCCATAATCCCACGCTTGTGTTACTTTCTTCACTCGATTCTTTCCTCAAAGTGAGCTTCATCTTGAACGAGTAAGCAGATTACGGCCGGATTACAACGGATCTGTCTCTGATAGGCCCGCTTGCCTTTTTTCGTTTTTATTGCTGCAAAATACCACTCGTATAGGTAGGTATATCGAAATATTCGGGGACTTATAGAAGAACAGACTCTCAACTTTACTAGGTTTACAATACTGTACTGAACTTGTTTGACTGTAACTTTGTCTGTCATAAACATTAATATTCAAGTAAATGGTATTTAAAGTCACAAATATCACTTGAGAAAATAAAATTAGAAAACGATCTCATTTTTTTGAACGTACCTATAAGAACTGCGCGGCGCGGATATGGTACATAATCTAGTTCAGACTGATACCGCAGTCCAGTCAGGTAATATTATGCACCATAAAGCTGGTTTTAAGAGGTAAAACGGTAATATACTGGATATTTTGTAAATGCAT
>DWEJ01003524.1:0-10371 GCA_018245835.1 Mysoria sejanus stolli | reverse complement strand
GTTTTTTTACTTTTTTAATCTAACCTCAGCGATTGGCGACGCCTTTTTAAGGCCAGGTGTAATAAATTTATCACAAATAACATGGTATTTTTAATAAAGGTTACGCCAATGGATAGACTTAACTATACCGAGGGGTGAAAGGCTATTTGTTTTAAGCGACATTTTTAGCGATATTGTGTTATATATATTTTCGGAATCAGCAATTTTTTCTGATTCCGAATATATATATAACTCTATATCGCTAAAAATGTAGCTTAAAACAAATAGCCTTTCACCCGTCGGTATATTTTAGGATAAGCTGAATATTGTCGCACATTGTTTATTGTCAACGCAGTCGCTTGTAACGGACTCTAGCAAAATTTCTTATAGCTTTGGGGCATCGGAAAAAACGTAAAAGTCAACGAAAAATCAAATATGGCGTCAATCTGTCACGTTTCATATACCTAACATTACATTATAAATGTAAAGTTATAGATAGCTTATAATATAAGCTGTAGTCATTTATTCAAATACTAACTACAATTGCAATGAGATTGTTTCGTCTTCATCATCATTATCATTATCATAACCGGGACCGATCTTCTTTTAATATAAGAATAATAAAAACCCTATTGTAATAGGCTGAATGTGCGTGTGAAACGTAGGTACATTCGAATATAGAACAATCTGTAGAACTCTAGGGTGTGTAGGTTACATTACGATATTGTAATTATCCGGTAATGCAAATGAAACTTGATTCAAATGTACATTTATACATGACATATAAGTATTTAATGTGATTCAATTCTCGGATAAAACATCGGAATTCATGTCACTTTATGTAATTATTGCCTACTCTACGTAGAATTGAATATGCTGTCATTCTTGACAAATTGATGTTCTCTGTTATACCCACACTAGTAACGTATCAATAGTTTTTCTGATTATTTGCAACAATCTAAGCTCAGGATCAGTTTGATCAAGTTTAGGTCCTAATCTCTTGGTTGTTGAAGAATATCATTTAGAACACTAGCCTGTAGTCTACATCAAAGTACCGCAAAGCGATTGAAGCTAGAATTTTTTTTGCTTCGGTCCGAACGTTATAGTAGGCGGTCCACGTGTATACCTACTGATGAAGAAGAACAGCAGCGCTTTTTCGATTAATTTATCATCATCAGCCTGTTCATATCTTCTACTGGACACACAGCATTCTTCAATAGCACGCCACTAAGCTCGATCTTCAGTTCGTCATCCTCAACCATTCCTTTGAAACTTTGCAGTTCGTCTAGCTAGTGGGCGTACTAAGTAACCTACAACACAGTGAGAAACATAGGTCACCCCCTGCAGCCTATCGTAGTACAATAAGATCATTTCTCACATTATTTGAGCGCAGGCTTCCAAGGGCCGGAACCAAGACTTGTGCCAAAGTTGGTCAAAAAATATAATGTAGCTCACGCTTAATGCACTCATACTAACTCTCACTTAAAGGACTACTACACCGTTAGTCCTATTAAATTATTATTATAGTCCTATTACCAAGAAACATCATGAACCCTGTTCACTTTCCACTATTACACATTGGTCTTCTGTTAGAGCGAGAAGGGTTAAGTAAACGTTCTGCTTCCTTTTCATTTTCATCAAGGGTTAATTATATGTATCTACTGTTTAGTGCTATTTTTTAGCTATGATTGTATATATACCGCCTTAACTCAACATTTGGACTTATGCCGCCAATCGCGCAGTGCGCAGTCTCCGCGGTGACCTCGCTGCAATCAGGAGCTCATGAAGGTCTTCGTACAGGTCCGAAACTACCGGTATATATCCCATATGGTGAAGCCAGATTGTTGCCAGTCACCGGATTTTACATGCCATAAAGAATATTATGGAGAACTTAATGATAATTTCCTTACGATTTTTTTCTTTCGAATCGTAAATATAACATTCCGATCAAATTTAATATTTAATCATAAAACGAACACGATTTTACGTGGACAACCAGAATAGGAATACTCTTGTATAAAGTATATCTTAAAATATATAACTATCAGTGTTCTCAGCACTAATGCTTGTTATATTATCTGACCCTAATTGTTCTCTTTCCACAGACCTGTAGCAGAAGAGTCACTACTAGATATGTAGCAGAAGAGTCACTACTAGATCTGTAGCAGAAGAGTCACTACTAAAGTACGCAGAGGAGTGTAGTACCTACACTTCCAAGATTAAACATTTACGTTTACGTATAGAGTGGGTGGTGAATCTATTGCCATGCACCGGCCACATATTCAGACTCCGAGCCCCTACCGAAAAATCTAAGTTAGAAAAATCCAGCAGTGCCCGACCCGGGACTTGAACACAGGACCTCTCGATCGGCAGTAGGTAGTGCTTATAACCAACCAAGGCTGTCAGCAAATAATAAATAAGCATTATTATACAAAAACTTGTAACTGAAGCAGTAAGATGTGACCGTTCGCGCCGGATCTGAGCAAGCACATCGGGATGGGCAATCCGTGAGAATGAAAACCCAGTAGATATGAATGTGACAACATTTCAAGTTCACTTAACCGCTGACGACGCACGCCGCGCTCTGCGAACTAACACCGAATGCAGGAAACGGGCCGTCGTGTGAATGAACTGTGGCATTGATTTGCTGATTTCGTCTGCTCTACATTTCATGTTTACCGAATGGCTAATGCCCAATTAAAAATATGAATGTAATTATGTATTACATTAAAACATTATTTACATATTCACCATATATTTCAACGTTTGTAGGTAATTTGACAATAGATGTATATGCCATTTGTAATTTTATTAATGTATGACAATAGGCTCATCACCTATTCCATAATGGACGTAAACGAAACTGATGAAACGTGGGTGCATAATACACTACTGTGCCTACCTCTACGTAGATTACAGACGTGATGTTACGTTTTTTACGTGAATAAAACAAAAGTAATATGTTTTAAAATGTTCCTACTCCAGTTGTGATCTAATAATTCCTTCCCTTGCAACTTATTCTTAAGTTAGATATACTTAACTATTAAAGCAAATGTGTGTGTGCAATTATAAACGTAACATCACACCTGTTGTTCCCGAAGAGATAGGTTATAGATAGATATAGAGAGATATATAGATAGAGAGTTTAGTATACTCTAGCACAAATATTTCACTGCTTGAATCTTCTAATGGGAAATCTAAGTTTAAACAATCCAATAGCAAACCCGGGACTTCCGTATTAGCAGTCCTGCTTGCAACTACTGAACCTACAAAGAAATTATATAAACATACCCACTTATAGCAATAAGTTCTTATATCTTAGAACGGCAGTTCTGTTAGGATAGCGATATTTAGCACACGGTGCTCTCTGCCTAACCCGTAAGGGACCTGGCATGAAGATATGTATGTGTGTGTCAATGATTATACAAAATCGTACAAATATTTGTGATCACGAAATGAATATTACTGTTGAGTACGGGCACTTTCCAGCTCAGGAATCCGAAGCTAAGTAGTGCCAATAGGCAAATCGGCCTTCAATATACATCAAATTGGCTGTTGCATAGAAATACTATTATATCGTCACGCCAGATTGCTCATGGTATAGGCAAAGAGCATCGATATCGAATATCAATGCCCTTACAAACCTGACGTAAATTGTACGTTAATTTACTCTCTTAATGTATCCACTCCTCATGACCAAGGGAGAATCTAGGAGGGGTTCATGACCCTCCTAGGACTTAGGTGAGCCACTGATTAAAATCGTTAACCACAATGTTTTTGTAACTTTTTGTCACAATATACCTAAATTATATTTAAGTACTTTCAATATTTAATTAGTGTAATATAATACTTGAGTGATATAATAATAACATTAATATAATGACTTGACGTAAACGTGCTGTTGTAAAATTTACACATCGAAAATGTGACCCCCACCTGAGGCTAAGGCTGGAACCGCCTTTGCTTACAACCAATATTTGATCTACTTGAGCAAGATAGGTGATTTCAATTTTATTATAGAAATAAAAATGAACGCTTGGTGGATGGTCGTGCAAGGAATTATTGGGTTTTCCTAACTAATCCCAGCAGTAATACTGCGTCTGGATTTATACCTGGTATATATTATTAATGTCACCCCCGACTGTACAGAACGTATACCACAACTGATTAATTATGTCAGTGTAACCTACCTCTTCAGGGAGATACACGCGTGGTGTTGTCAATCAAAAAATCCATAGAGTGACGGGTAATTTATTATTTCACCGTAGCAAGCGGCAATACGTTCCCACGTTATAGTTTCTGAGTACGAGCGACACACGACACCGGGAGCGGACAAACAAACAATTGTTCTGTTTCACGATAAAATACATTTATTTAGCGTCAACACAGTGGTCTGTGTCCACAGCTTCGCTACCTGTTCCACTGGGCATGGTGCAGCGGCTGTTGTGGATTCGATTCACGCTCAGAATAAATATTTGGATGAGCATAACCCTAGAGGAGGCCTATGTCCAGGACTGGGCTGCAATAGGCCGATGATGATTTCGAGACGTATATGTTGTGTTTGAGTGCATCAAAACGGTATACATATTTTAGTATTTATTTATTACAACAGTACCTATGTAATTTATCAGCCTTTTGGTTACATAACAATAACTCTCTTGCATTATGATGCTATACTCTGGAATCAGATGCCTGTCCTGTTGCAGTGGTTAGTGAACCACGCTGTTGCGCCGCAGGTCGTGAGTTCGATTCCCACCCAGAGTAAATATTTCTGTGGCGAGTATAAGTATTTCGTCTTTGTCTGTATGTAATAAACATATATGAGTATTTATGTAAGTAGTTTATGAGCTGTCTGGTCACCATGCCATAAGCTGTCTCGACGCTTACTTTAGGATCAGGTGGCCATATGTGGAGATGGCTCAAGATATTATTATTGCCAACATGTATACATTTATATCTTGGTTTAAATATGCATTTATGAATAAGGTTCAGTGACATTTGCTTAACTGGAAAAATAAATGGTTAATGTAGAGTAAGAAAGTTTGTAAGTATAAAGATATTTGGCGCTCTGTGCCGTCTGTCTCCCCATAAGGGAACTGGCGTGAAGGCTAAATAATGGTTAATCGGAAATTTTAATACGTTCCCTATTATTAATAGTCTAGTCGCATATACTTACTAATGTATCTTATAATACCTCTGTTTATATGTTAATATCTTATGGGGTTGAATTTGTTGCATATTAATACGATTTGTTATAATGCGATAGATATGATAACCTCGGTGGTCGAGTGGTTGCAAACACCACGGCCAATCGAAAGATCCTGGGTTAGATCTTAGAGTCAAGTAAAGTATTATTAGGGTATTCTAACTTGAAACTGACAATAGTGGCTTGGAGTTCGGATAGGTTCCAGGTTCACCACCTATTCCACAGTGGGACGTAAACATGACTGGTAAGATATAGGAATGTACTACATTATTCTGTCTACCACTACCGGGACCAGGAATCTGATATTACATTACGTATTACAATAATCAAAGCCTTCTGTATTCGATAAAGGTAAAAAAAATAACGACATTACGTAAAAAAAAAACAAATCCACAAACAACGGAAAGTTCCGCAAACGAAACCACCGCGATCAGAACTAATATTATAATGATGTGTTATTTTTACGTTTTTCTAGGTATTGCTTGTAACACAACAAGTGTTGCATTATTTACGCTGCTCCCAGCATTTCGGTTCATCGTGAACGGTACACAAGAAATGATATTACAAACGGCTTTTTTTTCGCATGCGTCGTATATCAAAGTTACGCAAATGTAGAAATTCCAAATGACAACACACAGAAAATTTTCTGTCGGTCATACGTACGTCTACGTACATCGTTTCACAATAAGAGTGAGAATGTGCGTATTTTTCACAATTTTTTTTTACGGTCAGAAAACAATACGTACAGGCTTCTCCCATATGTGCAGTTATTGCTCATTTAGTACGTAATATTGACCATTTATCATTAGGTTCGTTTATTTCTAATTTTTATCCAAATTTATTCCAAAACCGTTGAAAATCAACCGCTGCACGTGGACCTTAACCTAAATTAATTGAGTATACCCTTCCAAGTCATAGGTCGAATGAATTAAATAGCAATGAATAAAATTAATAACTTTCTTTTAAGTGAATCTAATTTACTGTAAAGAAGCATTAATTGTTCTAAGAGCTAAAAGTAGTCACCACCAATCATTGCAGCACTCTCCTCATCGTTCTATCTCATTAAAATAACATCTGCGATCTGCGAGAACATTTACAAATTTAACAAAATAAGAAATGACCCTTGAAATCATACGGATACCTAGCTATGTTTATTGATCAAAACCAGTCGGTTAAGAAAAAATCAACGCATTGTAACAAGACACTATCAAATAAGATCAGTTTCAACAACAAAAATAACAATCATGTTTACGTCATCATTTCAATATTGTTTATGCCAACAGCGTGGCGGCGTCTTTGTGGTCACCAATCGCACTGCGCTATGGGAGGTCGCATTGCCTTGTAAAATGTAATGCGCGCCACTTTGACGGCGTATTGACACATTGATTTTTTTAAATATTCAATTATATCATCAGAGAATACAGGGTTCATGAAGCCGTTACGTCACTAACTTGTTTTATTTAAATTAGTATTTAATACGATATATTACGATGGCTGCACACTTCTTAAACATATATGACACTCTTATTATCCGAGGTATCAACCTTTTTTCATACGTCTTTCACGAACATTTGAATTGAGAACACACGTGGAAGAATATAACACCTTTATTTATGTTATAAAGTTAATAAACAAAAAATTATATCTTTGAATGACATAGGCATTTATACTATGAATATGAATTAAAATAGTTACGTATTTGTTTCGGTTCAATGAGAGAAGTCCAGCAGGTATTATTATTTTAGATGAAGGAATCAAAAATAAATTTATTCTTTTATATTAATAGGCCCTCAGTAATCGGTTAAGTTACATGCTAATGATATTTGCAAATAAAATGAAGTATTCCAAATAACACAATAAATAGCCTTTCCCTGTTCTCTCATCATCTTAAAACGTAATATCACGCAATAGCCATCACGCTATTACGCAATAGGTGGTGAACCTATTGCCGTAAATCGGTCACATATCCAGACTCCGAGCCACTACGAGTACTAAAATATCTAAATTGGAAAAATTTTGTAGTTCACAATCCCGGAATTGAACCCAGGACCTCCAACCAACACGATCGAAAATCCTTCGTCCTTTATTTATCCACTTCGAACCTCGTAAAACCAACAGGATTGTTCAAATTACTTCGATCCTGTAAAACGCAGCTATTAAAACCCTTAAACTCTCGCCAGTAACGAGCTTGTAACACGACGCCGCAGACAGACCCACCCCTGTTCTAAATCCGCCTATCAGAGTCGTTTCCACTCACCCCCTGGATGTTCCGGCCAATGAGGCGCCAGCGACAGTCAGGTGTGATCAATAGGTGTTCTGTTACAAGCAACGTATTTTCAAAAACGGAATTTACTATAAAAAAATGCTTTTGTAACGATGACGCGTGATTTTTAAAATATTTTGATAATTCTTTGCAGTTAACTCGCTAGTTGATGTAGCTGGCTGTTTGACCAAACAAACTATTTGGAGAAATTGGGATATATATACAGCCAGTACGAGTATCTTTATGATGAGTATAAATATTTTTTCACGCCTTGGTCCTAAATTATTTGTTAAAATATTATGTATTTAGAAAATTCAATAGGTACATACATATGTATGTAATTCTCTTCTTCTCAGCTCTCTGATTTATAATCAGATATACTGCCTAATTTATAATCAAATAAACGTATGTGAATGTGAGCAGATGTTTATGGAACTAATTAAAAACCTCAAGAGTGCCTGGGTTCGATTCCCGGGTCTTTCACCTACTGGCCAGTAGGAGAGGAAGCCAGGCCGTAATTAAGCCATTGTACCAATTAGAATAAGGCGTTAGAAAGAAATAATGATAAATTAGCATCATAATCATATTAGTTCAACCCTCAATTCATATTACGTGATTCCAAAATTTCATAAGATATCTGTGTATAGTCCAAAATTCTGGTGATATAAAAAAATAACGCGTGGGAACCCACCCCAATAGGATAATAATGCTTGAGTGAGGATAAGCCTTTATCTGATATTTTCAAATCCGCATCATACGTGATTGTTTGTTTACGAGAATTCCCAAAGAGATGGGATTAGGATTGCGTTGAAAGGCGACGATTCGGACGTAGAATTATCGGCTCCATTGATACAATCTTAATGGTACCACGTGTAAAATATATTTAGTAGAAAAAAATCTTTAATATCGTAACATCACGCCTGTATCTTCCCGAAAAGGGAAGGAATGCAGTACACTCCTACAGTGCACCAGTTACGTTCTCGCTATGGAATAAATGTCTATTGCCATATATCGAGCAAAAATACAGACTCCGATCCACTATAAGATTTGTAATCTAGAAATTATCAGCAGTAGCGCTTGCAATTGAAGAGACAGTCGATAATATGAAATAGCTATGCATTGATTAAGTACTTAATGAAAATTACTGCCACATTGGGCGTATTGGGTGCAAGTGCGACTGCCGATCGGGAGGTTCCGGGGTCGATTCCCGTGTCGGACACTAGATACAAATTATTCCCAATTTAGATTTTCTAGCAGTGATTTGGAGTCTGAATTTTTGCCCGGTATATGGCAATAGGCTCACCACCTATACCATAGTGGGACGTAACTGGTGAAACGTGCTAGTGTTCTACATAAGGAAGAGGTACAACAAGAGGTAGGCAACCTCTTTGGGGATTAGAGCCGTGAAGTTACGTTTATGTTACATTATTTATATGTAACACCTTAAACTTAAGGATAGAAGCCACACATAGTCCCCAGTCTCACTATGGTTGACATGATGAAATAGTCATTTCTACAGCAATGAGGAATCTTTAAAAATTCTTAGTACAATTCCCGTTCGGTTTTTGTGTCGATTTTTTTTCGCAATAACACCATCCGTGACGCTGTTAATCCGCAGTTACGAGTGACTAACAAAGGACACAGCGGCCCACGAAGTGAACAGCTATTGTCAAATGCGCAATATTCGGGCACAACGATTGGTCTATTAAAAGGAAATACGTTGTAACTCTCTTATTTTTTCGGAAACTCTAAGGTCCTTGCAGAGGATCACAGGTTAGTACAGTTTTTGACTTGGCATAAGTTGCCATAAGTGCAATAGTAGATGTCATCTAGATTTTATATTAACTGTAAATTTATTAAAGAAAATCAACATAACCTTTCAATACGACGAATTGATAGATTTTTTTTAATTAGACTGATGTTAGCTGCAAATGATTTCACTGTTGTTCGCTTTAAGAGAAAACAGAGTATGTTCACAAATAAATGTCCATATGTATAACTTAATGAATATAGAACTTGGTACATATCCAATATACATAGGTATGTTCATTATATAAGATAAGGTGTTTCTGAACATCCGAAGTATAACCTAGTGCTTTGCAGCAATTGGCGAATTTGCTGATATTGCATATTAATTGGCACTCGAAACCAACTACTATCATATGTCCATTCAGTGTTTCTAGTTTAAATGTAAAAAGAACAATTAATAATAAATCTAAGTTGCAATCGTATTGGTCTCAATAAAGGCCATCCATTGTACTTGGCTCCTGATTTTTCCTAACAATTGCGCATTGTAACCCCATGTGTCGAGTCGAGTGTCGAGTCCCGCGACAAAGGCTCCGTGGGTACCGATAACACGCCTCCTTAGCTCCTTACACCAATTTCCCTATTAAATACGTACTTGTGATTTTTTTTCTTTCGTCTTGATACAATAATCGCGAACATTTTATTTTTATACCTACCTCAAATAATTGATTGCAATAGTTGATAAATAAACTGTTAATAGAGATGTTAATACTTATACCTTGGGACTTAATAGTCGTTAATTATTAGAAAGTTAATTACAATCAATTGAGTATTTTTTATTAATTTTACACTTGTTAGGAATTTTTACATGACATTAGGCTTTTAGTATAAAGGTGTTATAAAAAAATCTTTAGTTAAAACATTATTAACCTTAATAATTTCATTAAGTCATTTTCAAGCTTATCAGAGAAGACCCGTGCCCAATAATAAAAATGTAAAATTGTTATGCATTTCTTTAATTTATTTATATATTTATTTAATCACTTACATTTTAGTGTAAACATTACAGAGTTTTCCTCCAATACGTTTACTGGGACTGAACGTATCTTTCAGCAGTTCTGCGAAATGAAGCAAGCGTTACAACGGATAAGTCTAGACTTGGATCCCAAGTCAGTAC
>DWEJ01003523.1:0-10372 GCA_018245835.1 Mysoria sejanus stolli | reverse complement strand
AGTTAACTATATTGTTAACCAAGTTAATCTATCTTTGACTGTTCGTATATACTGACTGACTGTTAACTATACTTTAAGTTAATCTATACTGTTTTATACTTAAATTTTTAATTTATGTTAATTTATATCGTTTTATACTTCAAAGTTTAAACCCTATATTATTTTATACTTTAAATTTTTCATCCTGTATTGTTTTATACTTCAAATTTGAATTTTAGTAACATTTACAGTTAACATGGGCTTTTGTGGGTTTAATTTTTATTACCAATTTACAGTGACTTAACCCAGTGCGTAACATGATTATTCCTATAATTGTTCTATTATTTCACAAAGATCTCTCTTTGACTTTGACTTTAAGGCCACAGTAGGTCAAACTAGCCGTATGTGAGCAGACAAACTTTACATAGACACTTCACAGAACAACGATGAATTCTGCGGATACAGGCTTTCTCATTATGTTATCCTTTACTATTGTAAAAAGCGAAATTATTCTCAAATAGGACATAAATACTCACTAAACGACTAGTCGTCTAGTGAGATCTAGAGTGAATTGAATTCAAAAACACTGGTTACTAGACAAACATTGTTCGAGCACGTTTCAAACTGTGTGAAACATCTTTATACGTGGTGCCGCGATTTTATCGCTGCCCGTCGTAGGTGGTACACATTCCACAAACAGTCAAATATGCTGCTTAAACAAAATATAATCTCCATACAAACACACCTCAAGGTGAAATAAGAGTGGCGTTCCTTGTAAAGCAAATGAATGCAACACTTTGTTTGTCCAGCGGCTGGAGCGAGCAAAGCCAACATTTACAAAGCGTGCACAAATAAAATTTAATCAATAACGAACTCCTCTTGGAATGGTAAACTTTATTATTTGAGCTATAAGAATTTCGTTTAGTACTGAAACAATGCTTAATCGAGAAAACAAAAGGGCAGAAATCGAACAAAATAGTTTAAATTGTTTCAATCGGTTTAAATCGGTTGGTTTCATCGATTTCATAGTTTAAATTGTTTTAATCTGGTTGGTATAACAAGGTGGTATGTATAAAAAATGCTGCACCAGGAAGTATATTGCACTTTGGTGAGACGTTTTCATTTTATTACAAAAGGTTCAGTGTTCCTTAACGAAACAATCGATTTCTTGAAAATTTAAAAGGTTGGTAGTTTAAATCGTTGGTCGTGTTGGTTAAAAGCGAGACGGCCGATCGGGAGGTTTCGGGTGCGATTCCCGGCTCGAACACTACAAATTTTCTAATTAACATAATGGGACGTAAACGAACTGGTGAAACGTGGGTGTGTTCTGCATTCCTCTGCCTACCTCTTCAGAGATTACAGGCGTGAAGTTACGTACATTACGTACATATCTTAATGACTTGATAGATAGTGACTTAAATAAATGCCTCTGTATTTGTTTACTTTTCTTAAAGCGTTTTAAAAAAACGCTTGATTACAAAATAAATGCACTTCGTTACATATTTAAGTTTTAGATAGAAGTGGTGTACTGTGCCATATTTGTTTTCTATTATTCTATCTGTTATTATGTATAGTTTATTTAGAACCTTTAATATCTGTGATCGATGCAAATTTTATTCACAAAACATCCTGCAAAAACTTGTATTGACTTTAATCGAGTCATAAAAGCTATAGTCACATGTGGAAAGCCAGATAATAGTTGCGAAAAGAGGTGGGTATATTGTTATTATCTAGAGATTTGTCAATAACAGACAAAACATACATGTGAGGCGTATACATAATAAAAAGATACAATACGTTTGTGAACGAATAGATGTACGTCAAATTAGTAAGCAACACTTTGGCGTATGTAAAAAAAATTGCCAAGGTTCGAGTACTTAATAAGCTTGTAAACATGATTTGCTGATGATTAAGTAACGCAATCAACCTATAACTGTGCTTTCAAGGTGAGAGTGAGATGAATGGTACATGCGGCACCGCAAGTTGAAACTATTTGTCTTTTTACACGTACGGGTTTAATTTTGGGCATAACAAAAACGTGTAAATAATAAATTTTAATGGAGCGATATTAAATTAATATACAGTTTCTAGTTTAATGTATTTTTTCATTTAGTATTCTTTCCATAACATATTATACTTGACTGGCAGATGTTGTGTCGTCGATAAGTAATATAGGAATACGCCTTTAATTGTGACTTACCGTGTAGACGCTCTGACCGTTGACACCAATGATCAATCAAGTCAGCGTTTATTACAACAGGCTTAGCTAGACCTTAATTAAACTTTGCTGGAGTAATACAGCGGGTTTTGTTAAATCTTTAATAAAATTAAAATCCATTGATAAAGAAAATATTGGTCCCCTGGTTTATTATTTGAAAATCGAATATTTTAAATCACAATTTTCATTCGTGCCTGCTTTTATTTATTTAATATTCATGTATCAATGAATATTTATAATCAACTTTGTACAGTTTACACAATTCCCTGGTAATATTATAACTATTTATATCGTAGCTAAAAATAGCTTTCGCGTGTGGTTAATAATAGCTTCATGCATACTTAGGTACTTGCTCTTGAACTTAGTCTTTCTAAGTAAAGTGGCTGTGTGCTCCGTAACGAGTATTGCAAGTAGGTTACATGAAACGGTCACATTTCCTTGCCTGAGGCGTTACAAAAGTCTGTAAGGTGTACATCTAGATACGCACTAGATAAGTTGTAGAGTTGTAAAGCATGTTATATCATTTACAAGTAATTATTGTAATCTATATTTTCTATATTACTACAAAGACTATTGAATAGAAGGGAACACTCTTATTACAAAAATGAAATTATACATAATCCTTTGCAACTATATATATTTTTTACAAAATTGCATGCAAGCTACCAGTTTTGATTTTGATACACATACTATTATAGCCGAATTTAGAATAGATACAAATTTAAAAAGGTCCACGTTCCTTAATAATCTTGTATCATGAACACGTATGTAATGTAAGAATATAGAATGAAAAACTCGAAATAATTGTTGACTTGATTGAAATTGACTTACAGATAATTATACTACAATTGTTCAGTAAAGTATTTTGCGTCGTAATTAAACCAATTCAATGAGACCAATGATTCGAGCCAATGCATTTTTCACATTAACACTTCAATTTGTACAGGGCAACATATATTAGAGTCTCAATGTATTTGTTATTGTACCTTGCTATTGTGGATACCTGTGCCGCCGGGTGTACATGATTTGTGTGTGGACTAATGTTTGATATGACATTACGGCTAAATTACAGGCGTGGATAAAACTGCTCGATCATTACTCGCGTTGCGCCAACTTGATGAGCAACTTAATGCGTTTTCTCTATTCCAGTTCCGACCTTGTGCCCGATGTAGTATTGTCTTCAATAGGGTTTGGGGTTGTGAAATGTGTTTTTGAATAATTAACGCTATTATATTGTGCAATAAGTTTGATGCTGAACGCTCGGAAGGCGTTTCTCGTATCTTTTTTTATTGCACTAAGATGAAATCCAATCTAGTACAATGTCGTATAGGATTTCAAATATTTGCGCCATTGGAATTTAACGGCTACTTTTTAATTACAATAATGAGAATAGCGATTCTCATTTCTATTATTAAATAACATCATAGTAACGTCTATCAAATCAATGCGGAGAAATAATTATTGCGCAATATTCTCATTACGTTATTGATTTCACTAAGTTTTGTTCGGGACGCCCCGCTGAGCGCGGCGCGGTGGTCCTCGGTACATTAGCGGCTTTAATGATACTGAAGTTCGTTTAATGAAAAGATGTGTGATTATTAAGATCTAATGAGTCATCTGTAGGCATCATCTTTTAAGCTTAGGATTCGCGCAAATTTAGATAAACTTTAATAGGTAAATTTTTATAAAATATAAATCCCATTCCGTATGATCGTCATAAATTTTATTATGCATGTTTTTATTTTGACATAACAATCATGTACCAAAAGTGGAATAAGCAAACTTTGAAAGTAATAATAATAATAATATCTTGGGACATCTCCGCGCACGGCCATTTGATTCAAACTAAGCGTCAAGCTTTTGTGATGGTAAGTAACCAGACGGCGGATAAACTACATATATACCTACATACAAATATATAGTATATTTAAATAGATTTTTTAGGGAAGAATAAAGTAAAGTAAATGTTATGTAAAAGTAAAGCTTAATGTAATATTTATAATCCATTTCATTAAATCGAATTACATTCAATAATTTTAAAGCAACAATTGTCATTAATGATTATGCATAAATTAATATGCATAATAACTGTATATTATTTACAAATGTCCATAAAACCTGCAATACTTTAACGGTCGTATAAAGCGATAGTGTAGCAGACTATGTCTAAGCAGTTTACTTAGACATTGTTTAGTTAATACCCATATTTTATACTTGCGTTATACTTGACTTGAGTCAAAAAAAAGCATACGGAACAAATAATGTTGAGTTTCGTAAAACGCATTTGAGTTAGCATATGCGAGTATAGCTTAATACGTATGTGAAGGAAATTCGTAGTTTGTCAACAATGGCAAAGCGGGCATTACAATTAGCAAATATAAGTTCGAAAAGTTCCAATTCTTTTTTCACAAATTTCTAAACGTGCGTTTGGGTATAGTCAGATTAAGTAATTAATAAATTGAATTATAAACAATCGATATCGACCCTTCTATCGTTCCACTGTTGGAAAATGGGTCTGCTCTCAGAATGCCCTCTCATTCTGAGAGGAGAATCCAGGCCATAATCTGCCACGCTGGCCAAGTGCGGGTTGGCAGACTTCACACGCCTTATAGAACAATTTTTTTTAGAACTCTAAGGTGTGCAGGTTTCCTCACGATGTTTTTCTTCATCGTAATAGTAAGTGATATTTCAACTTAAAACGCACATTTTTAAGGGATGCGCGGTCTCCCGGAGTGAGAGATCGAATTTCAAAACCATTAGGCAATCACTGCTTTCTTAATTAAAGTATTATTACTTAATTAATAAAGTAATAAACAATATAATAAGTTTACAAAAATAGTTCCTTGTTAAAAACAAAGCTATTATTGCGCTGATATGATATGCACGTTGCGATATTGACAAAAAATATAAAGCCATGTCTCTTCTTTCACTAAAGGAAACCAGCTTTATAGATTCAAAATATAAAAAAAGAAGCTTTGTGTGTTTTTAAACAAGCTGCTAAGTAATTTCCATAGTTTCTGGAGCACGTCCGTCCACGAACGGAAACGGCTGAATCCGTCTAATAAAATGAATAAAACATAAAGCATTTCTTAAGGTAGAGTTGCATTCTCTTGTTGTCGTACGGCCGCAGTTTGAATTAAATCCTTTAAGATTTTTATATAATTACATGCAAGCGAGACGTAATGCCCAGCAACCATTTATTATAAACGGATCTCGGTTTGAAACAAACATGTTGCAGCTTGCGCTTAAATGTTTATGCCGTCTATTGTATCCCGACTTAAATAGCTGCTATTAAACCAGTATATTTTTAGATTAAATTAATCTTAAAAAACGATAACAGTCACAGTTTAAAGTATAATAAAATACTGCACGACAAACGTAAAATAATGTAAGGCTTAGTTACGTGGTCAATGTTCTATATAATATTTTGATAACCTTTGACATTGCGTCAATACGTGACAAAGCGGCGAGTGAGGGATCTAGTCCGTGAGCAGTTCATCATGTAACATCACGCCTATAATCTCTAAGCAGGTAGGTAAGGGGTAGAGGAGTTTAGTACACTCATACGTTTCACAAGTTACGTTTACGTCCCACTGCACAATAGCTGGCGAGCTTATTGCGATACGCCGAGCATATTTTTAGACTCGGAGCCACTATTGGAACACTTCACTTGCAGGGATTCGTGATAAGTATTGCAAACAATGTCACAATGTTAACTTTGACGCGGTAAGTGTTGCAAGTATCCAGATAACGTACATTGTCGGAGACGCCGCGGGTCGGTGGTATTCCTTTTCTTTAATGAAATGTGAAGGACGGGCAGACGCGGAATGTGCGATATCAGCGAAACCACGCCACGGGTTATGCAAAACGGTCTCCTTTGACACCGAAGGTGCACGATCACTTGACAAATGTCACTCCAATATGTACTTCAATTGTGATACTTAATTGCGGTTTATGTCAAGTCGGCTAGATCTAAATGAAGTTATAGTACACTCTCAAATTTATCTCATACTATGTCAATTTTTATTATTTCTTTTAAGGACTATTTGTTATTAATTATTCGTAGCCATTGTTATGTTTAATATGAAGTGATTAAAACGTAACTGCCTTGTTGTTCGAGTGTTCGGTGTCTTAGGAGGCGACTATACCCAGCGCTGGCGCGGTCTAACTAGGTACAGCTATATGCCCTGGCCGCCTATTGGCAGCAGAATAGGCGGTGCGAGAAGCTGAGCTCTGCGATCCCCAACTCGTATGCCCAGCGTGGGGATTATGGGCATAAGTCGTCAGAGTAATGCTTATGTTCAGCAGTACTGCAATAGACCGGTTCTTTACTTGTGAACATAAACTCATAATTAAAGTTAATTACATATAATGTACGTTTCAACCTAGATTCTATCCGATATTTGGTATATTTAAGTTTTGTTTCATATAAGAGCATACCTAAATTATTTTTTAGCGTTTTGCTAAAATCATCCTTAATACCTTTGTTTCATACATGCTTCCAATTTTCTTAGCATTTTTTTCCGAATCCACAGGTGCCATTGCTCACAAGAAGGCGTGGTGTTATTAGAAAGGCTTATCAAGTGATGAAAACATTTGCACTACTTACATTTCAAAATGTAGTTAAGTAGGGTGAATGTCTTAATTAATATATATACATATTAGAATTCTAACAGATGCGGTTCCGTTTATAAATCGATTTCATTTGGAGGCAAGCGTGAGACGATGAGCGCAACAAATAATTTGCATTGCCTACAAGTAGGTCAGTTCACAAAACCTAGTTGTAGTTAATGCCGACATTATGCTGTAACCGGGCCCGCGGCCAACACGGCCGGCGAACAGAGAAACTTACAAGTCATCGCTACCGTTTTCTAGAAAATTGCGTTTCCTTGGTGAAAGCAGTAATGATGGGGCGCAGGATTCGTGCCCGTTTAAGGGAAGTATTGCACATGTGAGAACAACTATAGTTTGAAGATGGGGGCAAGTATTCACATACCAAAATGTGCTTACTAAGGAGTTGCGAGCGGTGCAATGTGTTCTTGATTGAATGATTTAAATATGTCTGTTTACAAAGTTTACGTAGGAGTGTCACTATAGAAAATTCGCATTCAATTTAATAGCCAACAAGAAAAAGGTTTGCTGGAAATTGAATTCAGAGCACTTAATTTTAACTTATTACATTATAGCAGATGTATCATCTTTATCTTATCTTTGCAATGAAAATTTACCCACAGAGTATATTTCTCACTTTGAATGTTTACCAGTGTAACCATACCTAATGGGTTACAGATCTGATTGGATGCTGAACATACAAGTTAAAAGCATTATAATTATTATCCGGGTATCGCCACTCTCAGCCTTAATGGATCCAATTAGTTGGGAGATTATCACCCAGTATGTAACATGTCTTAATTTGTTCGATATGCTTAAGAACACACTTCTTGATTGTCGATGTTTTGAGTGGTCAGCACGCCTCCGAAACGATGTCATTTTATAAATTTTTACAAACAGTTCAAGAAAAGATATAGTGAAGAAGTATCTTTTGACAAGTTTAAATATTATCTGTGCCGACGGAACATTACGATCAATTTTTTTATGTTAATTAACTAGTTGAATGTTTGATGTATATTCATTTAAATATCCATACCTATAGCTGCTATGGTGTCATCATGTATCAGTTACGAGATCAAATTCTGTCTTCAGAATGCGAAATTACAAAACTTAACATCACGCCTGTAAGCCACGAAAAGGTAGGCAGAGGAATCTAGTACACTCCCACGATTCGACAGTTTCGTTTACGTTCTACTATGGAATAGGTGGTGAGGCTATTGCCGTACACCGGGCACATTTCCGGACTCCGATCCACTACTAGAAAATCTAAATAAGAAAAATCCTACAGTGCTCGACTCATAATTTGAACCTAGGACTTCTAGAAAGGCAGTCGCGCTTGCAGCCAACACGCCCAACGAGGCAGTCTATGGCCACAACAAAATAACAAACGTTTCAGCTATTGTTGTTTCCATGGTTTGGACAACTGTTGTCTTTTTTATGTCTGCATGTAGATAAAGGAATCTTAGTGTGATTATTCTGTAAGTCTAGCGTTCCTTATTTTTAATTTTTGTTATATAAACGCTTTTGAATAGACGAGTATATTTTAAATTTTAATAAATAAAAAAAATTATGAAAATAGTTTCTAAATCCTTATTTATTGATTTCTGGTTTGGGTTGATAGACTTATTGATTTCTGGTTTGGATTGATAGACTTATTGATTTCTGGTTTGGATTGATCGCTGATAAATTTTCACGAATGTATCTTTGTCGCTGAACGTATGCACTGCTACATAATTAGCTTTCACTCAAAACAAAATTGAAATATTGTCAGGCCTCCAAGTCGACTACAAACTGTCATTTCACACTCCTACACAGTAAAATAAGCTCCAAACCTCCTCCAGTTGTGAATAGAGACGCGTTCTATGGAACAGCATACTTGTGATGTAAAAAGACAACAAAAATAAAAGTTTTCATTATTTATCAAGTACTCATTATCAAGCGAGTTTTGAAAGCAAAATAAATTCTATAATACTTCCTTAATGGTCCATTTAATTTAACAGAGAGCATTGAAAAAGAAACTACAACTCATTATAGCGATAAGACTACAGAAAGTACCTAAGTGTAACCTTTACGCCTTTAATGCGATCTACGCGATACTGTTGTTCGGAAATTCTCAATAGATGGAGCTTTTATTGCGGCTGATAAAGTAAACGTTTCAATTACAACTCCCGAGTCCATCGGTCGGTCGGAGCGGTCGGCTATTATTGATACGACGTTGGTCGCGAATGATTTCTTATTGTCGTGTAGGTATGGATCATGCGGATACAGCTTGGGTTCGTGTTGTACGACGGCATCTATCTTCATTCTCATTATCAATAATTACATCATTATCATATTCCCCTTGATCATCATCTTCATTTTTACTATCTTCTTTATCATCATCTTAATTATTATCATGTTTTTTATCATAATCTTATTATCATTGTCGTCATCACCGTGTTACCATTATGAGTACAATTTCGGCACGATCATTGTTAAGGTCACATAATCTGACACGCTAGCCTAGTGCGGGTCGACAGACTTCATATGCCTCAGATAATATTGAGACGTCTTAACTGAGCAGGTATCCTGACTGTGTCCTTCACTGTTATGGTATTTTTGGTACAAACTTCATTATACAATGAAGTAACTTAATGTACGTGGTAAATTCGTGTATGTGGTAACTTTATGTGCGTGGTAATTTCATGTATAGGGTAACTTCGTACATGTGGTAACTTCGTGTATATGGTAACTTCATGTATGTGGTACTTCATGTATGTATGTAGTAACTTCATTGCAACATGTGGTGTTAGACTTAGGAACAAAATATGTACCAGTTTTCACAAGAAAGCGGTAGCTGATATTTTCAAATTAAATGACAACTTTTTAAATTGCACCAGTGTGAGCTTTATTTTATTCGTTCGGTGAAACAAAGGAAACACAGACCGCAGCCGCACGCCGCGTGTTCGAAACTCTCGTTATTTGTGATCTGTATAAGAGAATAAATGCAAGTCACGATCGCAAGGTTTAACTGTAAACTGGAAACCACCTACGTAAACCAATAATTACCGCGTATTATTACACGTACATCAAACTATTGTGGATATTAATGACAAGTTCTACGAATATTGATGGGAATGACAATTTGCTATTTGCTTAATCATAGGTAAATATAGCAATAAATACTAATCGGGGTAATGATACTAATTCACAGAAAATTTTAATACTCTGATCGTAGATGAAAGTATTGTAGGATTTTATGATAAGAACATAGTGTCTAAAGAATTACTCTAACTCCCCATTAACGAGTATTATTAACTTATTTAGTGTAGGTGATAGTCTATTGCCAAATACTGGGCAGATATTCAGTCACTGAGCCAATATTAGAAAATGTGAGTTTTATAAAAATTCAATAATGCACGACCCGGGAATGGAACCCAGCCTTTAGATCAGCAGTTATTGGACTAGTGTTTGTAAAATAGAATAAATAATTATTTTCAACTACAATACTGCTTTGGTTTATTGACATCAGTGAAATAAATCGCCCGATCGCAGCTCTTCGGTTCGTTGGAGATTAAGTGTTAG
>DWEJ01003522.1:0-10372 GCA_018245835.1 Mysoria sejanus stolli | reverse complement strand
GTTAAACGTGGGAATGTTCTGCATTCCTCTGCCTACCTCTTCGGGGATTACAGGCGTGAAGTTACGTTTATGTTATTCGACATTTCAAAAATTGCTAAACACGAAAAACAAGACGGAAGAAAAGCATCGATTTTTTTATTATTTAAAAATAATTTAAATGCTTTTTTCATGTGATGGTGCGCAAAAATGATTATGATATGTGAATTGAAACTCACGTTCGTGGTCTGGTCGATCGTAGGTTGATCTCAGCATTCCTGTAACACAGAAATAATTTTGTATAGTATGACTTTTTTCCGAGTAAATTAAAAAGCCTGCTTATAAGTTCCTATAAGTTAAAAAGTTGAATTGCTTGTTGGTCTAGTTGTTGTGAGTGCGACTGCCGTGCAAGTGGTCTTGAGTTCGTTCCCTAAGACAGATACCTACTAATGGAGTGTTTTAACATGAAATTCTTAGTATTGACTCACAGTCTGGATTTGTGCCCGGTGTATGGCAATAGCCTCACCACTTATTCTATGATTGGACCTATAACATAACTGGTATTGTATTCCTCTGTATAACTCTTGGCCCACGAAAATATATATAAAATGATACCTTGGTAAGAATGAATTTAATCATTCTTCAATTAAATCTCTTCAGAATAGCAATGCATACGAGCATGTTTGGCACACCTTCGTGTTTCGATAGCTGGTTGTGGTATGTATTAATTGCCTTATTAGAAGGTATTCTGTGCCTTGTAGCACCCCTGTGGTATAATCATTCACCGTTGCAAATAAAACCTTGTTTTTTGGGATTTTTTACTAACTCGTCGAATGTATGGAATTTCAACATTACGTCGTTCAATGAAACGTGTGTTACGAATTATATAGTTTTGAACCGAATTATATTACACCGAAATTATACTATACCATACATATACGTGTATAATGTCCGTATACGTGCATACTCGTATGAAAGTATGTGTTTCTGAATAATGTGATAAAAGGTATTGACAAAATACTTTTTTGGCATTTATAAACTACAAGTTAGTAAAAAACCTGCCTTCTTTTTAACCATAGAAAGGTGCTGGACACTACGGTTCTGCGTAAAGTAAGTAATAGTGACTATTATGCTATTCATTGTCTACCTACAATTAATTTGACTGTTACTAGGATATTGCACAGTACTCTGTAGTGTAAGCGTTTCTCAACAAATGTAGCGTTCTCAAACCCGGCCCACTATTCTCCTTTGAATAGATTTATTAGAATTTACAACGCTGTTTATAACTTGGGTGTTGAAGCTTCAGTGAGAAGCTCCACTTTCATAATCTGGATAATGTTCAGAGACTAGAAGAAATGAATATAAATTAAAATGCTGCGGAACAGTTTTAAGCATTTGATTTTTTATTTAATTGTATAAAATAGCCGATGTTTTTATATTGAAGTAACCACAAGTAAATACATATACAAAAACTAAGTATCAGGGCAACATGACAATAAAGAGATAAACACAACCGACCCTTTGCTTTCGAAAGCGGTGCCACCGCGGGCTGTCTGTCCGTATCACGTACATATTTGGTAACAGCGGCCATTCTGACTACCTCTGTATGGAAGCCGGTCCCCAGCCGTATATGGCGCTGTATTCCATTCTACACTCGGTACAATCGGAGATACTGTATCGAAATTTAATGCACGCTTATAAATAGGGTTTGGACACATGGAAAGGTATGTAAAGGTCAGCTGGACGTGTTCAGATGGAGAATAATAGTTGTATTGTTGTATTTGCAAATAAAGTGTTGGATGAAGAAATAGATAATAATAAAATGATTTTGTACTTCAAATTAAAATATTAATTAACTAATAATAATAAATAATAACTAATAAATATAAACAATTAATGAATAGCGGCTAATAAATACCTAATTAAATTATTATTCATGAGTACCTATGAGTGGACTTGTAAAGGCGTGATATATGAATGGATTATTCACGAATAATATTCTCTTTCTTATTGACGAATAATTTTTCTTAGAGAAATTCATTTGTGATGAAAAGTTTCTTCTGTTATGAAACAGAATAAGCAATATTTAAAAAAATCACTTTGTAATTAATAATATGAGTATGGAAATATGTTTAGACAAATCCATTCTTACAATTTAGATGTTATTACAGAATATGAATGGACGCTTTAATCAAGAAATTCTTCGCTTTCATAGTGACACGCAAGTTTAACACGCATTTGACTAAGATTAATTACTTTGATAGTAAACTTGCCTTATCTCGTATCACCCGGCCAAAGTATAGAAGACGCTTTACGAACTTTCCGAATTGGGTGATATACGCACAGATAAATTCACCATTAAATTGAAAGAGGGCAGAGTCTCGTGTGCAGGTTTTAAACTGCGGAAACAAAGCCGCTTATCATGTATACAAATATTCTTAATAATAAGTAACGATTTGTAGGGCGTTGGCAGACATTAAGGCATATGTAAACTTATTTCTCAGAGATATACGGATCTGTTGTGTATTACAATTGTAATACGTACTGTTATATTGTATGCTTTTATTACTAACTTCAGTATATATATTAGATATATGTGTATACAAGTTGAGCGACGACGACGATGATGAATATATACATTTATAAGGAAAATGAACAACTGTCATTAATAAAATGAAATAAAGAACGAATTATTTAAATTTTTTCCAACACGCATTCGCCACGATATATAAAAATATACTATTTTGTGACTTGTGCAACACTTTATTTATACTGGAAAGGATAAACTTTAGATTGTAATCTTAAAAAGCAATATCCCTTGCAGGCGTACACTCCTACTTTCGGTAGAAAACTTTACTTACATATTTGCTCCACAGTTAGAGGTAAACTATTTTTCGTGTAGCTAGTATAGTTTATTACATTCATGCGGTGGCTTTTCAACAATTTAAGGTGCATCCAATGCGGTATGAGCCAAACAATACCATACTGTGACACTAAAAGTTATTTTTACTTTTATAATATACAGACGAATGAATCGATAAAGGCTATCGAGCTAACGCTAATAAAAGTTATGTAACATTGATTTTTTCCGTGTTTTCTTCACAAGTTTTTGGTCATATGAAAATCGGTATCAGTGGCCATCGGAACTGGAAAGGATAAATATAGAAACTCAAAAGAATGTATATGTGTCCGTGTATGCTTGTGATAGTATGTAGGAATAGAACCATGTAGGAATAGAAGTGACATACCTTCATGGCCACTGGCTCCTCGCTGTGCGCCGGTAGTGTCACGAGAGTAGGGTGGAGATACATAAAAAATTGCCACCGAGTGTCACTTCGTCCTGTCGATCGTAAATCATGAGATGCCGCGATCTATCTACTTGTTGATCTAACTTTAACTGGGGCGGAATGGAAACGTCACGATTGTGAGACTGCGTGATGGTATTTCGCGAGATCTGGGATGTATCAGGAAGTTTATCCATTTTTGTTGGTACAACATTTGATTGGCTGGCACGACGGATTCTGTAGCTATAAGAATATAGTTCAATCAGTATGAAGAATTCATTGATTAGTTGAAGTATTTCGAAATACACACTGAAACGCCGTTTTATGGGTTGCCATAAGTTTAATTTTAAGTTAGTTCCTTTTTCTAATTTCGCTTATTGAATCTAAAACCGGCGAGTATGAACAGAGTGATGTATTTAAAAGAAGTACGACTGTACAGAAAGTAGTAGGTACATGTAGGTACTGTGGCGATATATATATATATTTGGAACTTAATCCCGATGGTAAGACTTGATAACGTAATAAAAAATTACATCGATGTTGTCGCGAACGCCAATGAAATAAGTATGTCATCGAAATTAAATTAAAAACGTTTTTTCTGTTATCCAACGTTTCTTCGCATATTGTATCTCTTCATCTTATGACGGTATCTGCCGCAGTTTATGCGGTTTCGGTAATATTTTAAAATTTTTCATTTTAAATGAATACCATATTATAAATATGGTTTTATTTTTAAAACATTCTAAGAAACTAAAGTTATTTCGTTTTTTAGGATGTTTCAGGTCAGCACAGTTTTAACGATAACAAGCAATATACCTTTATGTTCAGTGAAAAATAAACTTTCACCATAAAGTCTGGAAGGCTACCATATGTTATTTATCTTGTGACATAAAATAAAATAAAGCGGCATACGCGGCATAACGCGGACTGTTTCGCAACATATGCCCTGAATTGTGCCGCAGAATACAGAAATTGCGGTTGCTAATGGGTGGCATCGGATATTTATCGATCTGTTCCACCGCAAGCAATTAACGACTCAGTAGCTTGATTCGATAATTAAGAAAATATACATATGTTTACATACATATAAGACATAGCGAGATTTGATTGCTATTAATTAAAAACGTAAGTATTGGGTCGGCATTCCAAGTATATTTTTAAATTTCTTATAAAGCTCAAATAGTACCTGATTCAGGATTCCAACACATTTCCAGTAGTGGCTCGGAGTCTAGACTTGTACCTAGTGTATGGCAATAGGCTCACCGAATATTCCATGATGAGACGGAAAAGTAAGTGGTGAAATGTGGGAGTGTATTACATTTCTCTGTTTACTTCTTCGGGGTTTTTTTACGTAAACTATAGAAAAAATACTATTCGTGTTGGGAATAATTCCTCAGGGAAGCAGTCCTATGTCCAGCAGTGGACACCAATAAGCTGATGATAATGATGTTTGTTAGAAACAATTGAAATAAACATAAAATCATTTTTGATTTCACTGGTAGCTTGCTAATCGCACGCGGTGTAGCACGTCCTCATGGGTGCGGTATCGTAGTATACGGCGCGACCAAAGAGGATCCATGCCATATAAAGAGTCAAGCAACGTGCTGGGTAATTGTGATATGCCCAAAAAAGTTAATCTCAAATATATAAATTTCAACTTTGCGAAAAACCTTGTACTTACATAAGATACTAGCGACCGTCTGCGGGTTTGTTTGCTTCAAGGTATAATTTTGTAAGTTAAATGAATTTAATGCAGAATTCTTTCTGTTTTCACAATTTAAAAATATTTCTATGAAACTCAAAATCGAGTTCATATTAACATTATAGAACGTTTTTTGTGTACGTAACTAAAGTTCTTAGGGTAAACAATAGTTTACTCTAAGAACTGCCTCGATGGTCGTGTTGGTTGCAGGTGCGACTGCCGATCGGGAGATCCCGAGTTCGATTCCCAGGTCGATAATGTCGATATATAAAGGATGATAAAGGTTGATAATCATCAGCCTGTATAAGTTAATTGCTGTACATAAGGTTCCTCTTCGGGGTGTCTTTCCGTGAAGGTCATCGCTATAGCATTACATACATTGGAGAGGAGTATCTGTAGTTCTCTTAAATAAGATTATCCGAGATACGTTTCAAAAATCTATTCTTAGCGCATATCTTTAAACTTGAACTGTGATATTTGGTAAACAAACTAGACGCGTTAATTGCAAAACTTCAATGTTACACAAAGTCTAGTAGTCAAGGTCAGACAGTTTGAAACATCTTTAACCTTTGTACATAAGAAAAAAATTTAAGTGCCTTATTATAGTACGGAGTATAAAGCTAACGAACGACCAAGTAGATTCTTATATGAGGAGTGTACTTGCAAGAGCTTAAACGGTAATTATGAAGTTGCCAATGACTAATTAATCCGTCCCGTACTTGACTTCGACTTATATAGTCGCCTTTTTTTTGGGCAGTGTACATGTGTAGATTTTTAATATAGACGATTTTTACGTGTATTATTTATTGATCGAGCGGTTGCGAGAGCGACTTTCAATCGATAAGTCCTGTGTTTCACTCCGGGTTGGGTACTTTTTGATTTTTCTTACTAGAATTTAAATTTAAAATTTCTAGTATTGGTTTGTGGTCTGGAATTGTGTGCATTGTAGAGCATTAGGCATATCGCTTGTTACGTAGAGAGACGTAAACGTAATTGGTGAAAAGATAATGCTTTGCCTTTGCTTTAAATTGTACTGTGCTTCTGGTTCTTCTGGTTGACATTTATATAAATATTTCTCCAGAAACTGACGGAGAAATTACTAAAACATTCTAAATACATGATTGTTACATACTTCGTGTGCATAGAGCACAAGCAAATTTGATCTGGAAAAGAAAATCTCAGACTAGATAGATCGATAAATTGATCAACGAATTCTGTATTTGAATTTGCTGCGTTATTGCTGAAAATATTAATCATAGCTATGGGTCAAGAAGGCTATGAGTTACTTGTTTACGAAGAAAACATAATAATATCCATCTGAATCCTTGGGTGTTCGAATAACATCATAGCAAAGTAAATAAGATTTTTGAAGAGCGGTCTCCATCACAGCCTGGAGGTTTCCGGTTGGGGTCAAGGGTTTGTATTGGAGAGAGTATATATGATATTTGATATACGCATGATATTTGAGAATTTATGGGAAACCATTTTTGATCGTACCTTAGATTACATATGAAGAGAGATTTCGTAAATTCTACCTCAAGAACGTAAACAAATGTCGATATCGATTTGTTTAATTATATAGTAGAGTATTTCAACGTTATTTTACCCTAGTATTCAAGATGGCGACCAACGTTCTGTTCGATGCTATATTTACTATAGGTAATAATTTGTAATTTTGTTTTTTGGGTTAGTATGCTTAATGTATATTTCGGACATGAAATCAATCGTATTACGATCTTAGTACTTTGCATTTGATTTACTCTGTATCTGTAAGTATCTGCGGTAATTATTTCTTGCAAACACAACAATAATAAATATATAACATATTGGGTAGAATGTGATAAAAACTCATTATAGCTTAAAATATGTCAGGTAGGTAATATAAAAAAACATGTTACCTCTTCTCGTGATTTAAAAGCATTTTACTATTTGTTTCCAACGGAGATACAAAGGGGTAACGTTATCAGCGGCACAGCTATTGACGATACGAGGACAACTCAAGTATTGATTTTAAAGCATAGTTACGAGTCAATGGGAACGCTTTTGTGCATTTATGTGTACGCGTTGCAAAGTACAGCGTAACAAAGGCGATACAAATAGCCGAGTAAATGGGTCAATCTTTGGAGCTTGTAGCTGTCGGAGCGTGACCGCGCGACGATAAATAACGTCCGCGCGACGACAATAGCCGTCGTGAGCGCGCGTCGTGAGCCGGCGCGTGCCGGACGCCGGCGGATCACGATCTTTGTAAATCGACTTTATTAGCTATCTCAGTTTGAATACAAATGGGTTTACATTTTAAACATCTATCATTGACTGTTTTTTAACAACGATAGGCAACTCTCGAAAACATCTATCACAAAAAATATTAGCTACGCTGCTTATAATTATGGCATTTGAATAATAGAACTATGTCTACTTACTAAAATGGTAACATACCTAACTTGTAACACCTCTGAATTTATAATTGAATCCAGTGTCAATTTTTAAAATAGCTGGCATCAAATCTTGGAGAGTATTTTATTAAAACGCCGGTAAACCAAATAATCACTGCCTCGCGTAAGCGCTAAGAGTGCACACTATGTATAGCGCAGTGTTGCGGACGGGTAATTTATCTCTGTCAGGCGCTGGTGTGCCCCCAGCTTTGCATTAGGCTTTCTGATAACGGCGGGTTAAGTGAAACGTCCGCCCCCCTGAAAGAAATTCGTGAGAACATATGCACCTACATAAATAGAAGATAGTATATGAGATGTAAGGATTTCTATACAAACCGGCCTTCATACTTAGTACCGAGTACTAAGTAAGAAGTAAGTGCTCCGATGTTTTAGGTCTTTATGCCATTATTTTATTCCAGATCACTTTTAATGAACACTATGTCCTGCAGGACATAGTGTTCATTAAAAGTAACAAACGGGTGATGTTAATTTTGAGATGTTTCAATTACCTATATTATTAAAAACATATGTTATAGTTTCCGCTTGATTTTTTGTTGCAAGTGCAATATGACGTGTAAAAATAGTTACGAAGAACTTAAATTCACTTCCAATACCTTAAATTCAGTTTCATTTCTTTGCATGAATATAAAAAGCCATAAAGTACTATTTTTACTTTTTAGTAACATAACAAAACGAAACAAGTTATTTCCACATTTATATTACAATATACAATCTTATACAGGCACTCAAAAAATGTCTGGTTTAAAGGTAATATTTAATTTAGAATTTTTTAACAACGTTCACCTCGAAAAAAATATAAGGTAGCGCGGTTGCAGTTAATTTTAATGTGAGTAGTATTTAACGAATCTTAAGGTCCTCTTGTGTGCGCAGTGTTTCCTGTGCCTTAATCACGATGCTCTGTATTTGGCATAAGTTCATAAGAAATAGCGTTGAGAGATTAATTACCTAATTGTTATGTTTGTGATTATTACTATTTATTATTTTTGTAACTAAAATACATAAATGTTCCAGGAGGCCAATTTAAAAAATAGTGAGAAAGTGCAGAGGTGTTTTTAACGCTTTACAGAAAATTTATAATACACTTGGTCGAATCTTACGAATTTTGAATCCTCTTGAAAGGTTATCAATAATAAAGTGAGATCTAGACCTGACCTCTATAACCTAGTTTGCGAAGATCTGGAGATGTGAAGATCTGGAGCGCTGAATAATTGAATTATCTCATAAATTTAGTAACCCTAAGTTTACGTATGTGGTAAGTATTGATCCCTGAATATATCTAGCTTACAAAAGTATTCGTGTAGTTTCAATTTAGTTGTCAAGAAGTTTACCCTTAGTTTGAAGTAAAACGCATTTGACAACAAAAAAACCACACAACAACGGCTAAATTAGAAGTCGGTTTTCAAATAATTCCTTTCTATATCTTTTCCCGCTCTCTCCCATGAATTGTGGTTCATGTTTCAACGCTCCTCCACGAGTAGTTTTCTTGGTTTTCACAGGAAAATTAGATGTTTACAGTAACGAGGACTTAACAGTGACGGGTTACTACGCCCGAGCAAACATAATATCCGTATTGCTCTGTAAGTTTTTATTATGTTAATATTTTGTTATATCGTTTTAATATAGCGTTGAACGGTCATGGGCTTAGACTGCAGGCAGAAGTAGATTAATAGAAGCGACTGGTGTTAAAAGTCTGCCTACAGATACAGCAATGAAATAAAAACAATAGCAGATATGATAATAGAAATTTGTTCATACACATGTTAATAGTTTATTTCGGATATTTTAACAAATGTGTGCGTATTTTTTTCAGCATCTATGATCACTTAGATTAGGAGCCAATAGATCAGCCTACTGTAAATATTAAAATATCTAATTGAGTCCAGCTTTAAAGTTCCCGTAAATGAATAAATCTTCAGCGTATTATTTAGTAGTATTTTAACTATTAGAAAGTTTAGATCTAAAAATGAAAATGAATATAAACATGAATATTGTTTAGGTGGAATTTAATGTAGCAATTCCGTTTTTTATATAGGGGAAACTTAACATCCCGCCTGTAATCCCCGAAGAGGTAGGTAGAAAAGGGTACTCTACACCGTACAGGAATGCATGGTTATATGTGACTAAGCTCAGTGGTCTTCTTTGATGCTATTAGGAGAAATATAAGTCTCCAACGGAACACATCGGTGACCTCGTAGATCGATTCAATAGATTTTGCAACTAGGTAATGAATGATGTCTCCTACCACACTTTGAGGTTCTCAGGATGATGTTCATATCCACATATGGCGTCGTGGTTCCCGGGATCGTTGGTTTAATGGTTCGAGTTCCCACTCTACCTGCACGGAACTCCGGAACGTTTTACTTTTACGACAGCCAGCAGAAAACGTGGCTCGTATTCTAGTCCCGGGATAAAGAGATCAGAAAAAACACCTAGATTTCTAATTTATTACGGTGTGGGCATTTCAGTGAAATCGCCTTAGGGCTTTAATTGGCCGCAAAGAGGATACAGAGGAATTTTTAAGCTTAAATAATCCTCAACGCGCTACAATTCGAATTTAATCTACTGGAACGCTTGCCTCATTCACAATATTAAAATATGATTCCGAGGGGTTGCGGGGGTAGGTAAGAGAGGCGAGGGGTCGAACGCAATCAGCATCTGATCACGCGTTCCTTTTGAAATCGGCTTATCCTATCCCTAAGTCGAGTACGGAGATTTGAAATTGCACCTAAATGGCAACGGAATTAAATCTACTTTCCTTCCCAACCTGCAATGCGTAATGACCTACGTGGGAGACTCTACCTTTGAACGTGTAATTATGGCAGAATTTAAGGCCAAATTAATACGGAGATAAGCTTTCTTGTATTCCCTTAAAAATCGTTGCCAGTTCTATAAATAAATTATTTAAAAAGAAACATTTCCCGGAATTCTTATATTAATTTATTGTTCTGCCTTGTTGG
>DWEJ01003521.1:0-10373 GCA_018245835.1 Mysoria sejanus stolli | reverse complement strand
TGCAAACTGCACATAAACCATCTACTTAATAGTCCGAACAAAGCCTATACATTTGGTTTGGGTAGGTAAGCCCGTTCTTGAGTTATCAAATTACAACAAAAGTGGCATTCATTTTTATATATATAGATTATTAGTCTATAAAATAATTTTTCAGTATTCAATATGAACTACCTATACAATTATGGAAGGTGGCATCAGAGTTTTGAACATATCTTCATGCATGTTTATCACTTGTAAAAAAGTATACAAAATCTTCCCCCACCACTTCCAGATGCGTGTTCGGTTTAAACCACGAAACCGTTGTGAAACACGTGGCTCTAACACACGACGCGCTCTACTTCACGACGAAATACGGTGAGGCCTACACCGGGCACATTTCACGCAAGACCACGCCCACCACCCCACAACACGTCAAGAAGGAAAAGGACAGAAACAGCAACAAGTCATCGCTCGTCAAGTTCTTAGAGAAGGACGACTGCACGTTTGTGAGGATCACGAGAATTCCGAACATCCACAGGGCTGTTTCCATTGCCGTTGACAGCGAAGGATTAAATTTTGCATGCTTGCAGGTACCTGATACAACTTATGTTAAAAACTTGTTATAAATAAAAAATATCTTTAGATTTGATTTTCCTTTTTCAGGTAAAACCCATTTTAGGTTTGAAATCATTGCCTAAGTTCACGCCTACATGTTTTTTGAAACACATGGAAACACTATATGAAACAGCCGCAGAAGATGATATATTACACGATGTGGTGTTTAAGGTAAATAATAAACATAATTGAAATTTTACATTTCTGTTATTCAATCAAGTTTAACCACTATAAACTTTGTTTAAGTATTATGTTAAATTTTAACATAGATCAGGTACAATAAAGACTCAGTTAAGATACCTTTCAATTACAGAACTTAAATAATAGTAAAATTCATACAGTCTGATTAGTCGGCCACCTAAGTATTTGAGAGTACCCTAACCTCTTTACACACAATTTTTGAGAGTTGAAATGAATAAATTGAAGTATCGAAAATTGCACATTACATGTAATTGAACAGCAAAACCGCAGAAACAACCTTTTGCAGTCTGTAATTAAAGACAAGAAGTTAATTAAAATTATTCGTCACTGGAAAAATAAATGACAAAAATATAAGGGGTAGTTTAAAGCAAGACCATTTTTACAATACTCGCATATTCAACAAATGTAACATTTGATTTTAACTTTAGACATCGACAGTAACAACACCAAATTTAAAAATGTACTTCCTCATAATCCTAAAGTTGATCTCATACTTTAATTCACACTTCCAGATCGGTACAAAGTTGTTCCCAGCTCACATATACATAGTTGCATCTAGCAGCGAGCACCTATATACATTATACCAGAACGCGCGTACGTCGTCCGAGCACAAGCCTTTAGTGACCCTGGATAACGTCCATCCGGAGGTCTTCGAAAGGATCCTGCGGTACATCTACACTGGGACCTGCGACGTAGCGAAAGAGGGGCCGAACGGATTGAAAATAAAAAAAGAAGATTTGACTAACTTGACAAGGAACGTCAAAGAATATATTGGTACGGAACCAGAAGTTATTGGTAAGGTACTTTTTTGACATGATACCAGAATATACTAAGACTTACGCAACATGATGTTTATAACTCTTCAATGCATAAAGAATGATAGACTTTCATTTATTTTATCTAATGTGTTAATTTGAATTTTTTATTTTGGCAATTAACATTATTATGTACATTTGAATTAAAATATATTTTTATCAATCAATAGTATTTCAGTTCGTGATACTGAAAAATCTATAATAAATTGCCTATCAACAATTGGTTTTTATCAATCTATTGTTACACATGGATATCTACTTTGAATATAAAGGATTTAAAGTCTGCCAAGCCGGTTAAGTGCGGATTGGCGGACAAATTTTTAATGGATAAAGTATTGAATATGTATTGCAGAAAACCCTAGAGAGATATCAGCAGCCGCAGTATACAATGGAGATGATAAGAGAGGCAAGAGACGCGTTGCGGCGGGCCCATTGCATACGTACTGCGACCCCGTGAAGTTGGTGCAGGCCGCCGCCAAGCGCCTGCGGGTCATGGGCTTGCACCGGCTGCTCGACGAATACTAGTAAGTGTTCTGATCTACCTATATCTTGCGCTAGTTGTCAGGGGATTTGCCAGCCATTGGCCCAAGTATAGGCTAACTGATTTAATCAAGTTGGATAGACTGTAGCGGCCAGAATGGAATACTTTAAATACAAAACTTAATTAGTGAATTAACATTAGGATGTGTAAATCATCCGAGTGGAGTTAGAACTAGTTGCCTTGCATTTGGCAAAACTTTTTAAAATCTCTGAAAGAGAGTCACCTGTACCCCTTTGGAAATGTCCCTGTTAGTTATGACAACATGTCAGAAACACTTTATAATAATCTTCACTTGCATTTCACAATGTTGTATGCATTTAAAAAAAAATGTGTTTTACACTAAATTTAATGTTCTTACAGTTACCGCGATGGCACTGTTTTCCGCAAAGAGTACTCTAATTATATGAAACCAACACTGTACATGAATCGTGAGAACTTTCCAGAACTAGCAGATACAAATGTGTGCTCCAAGGAAGGTACTCTCATACCTGCTCACAAATGTGTCCTTGCAGCAAGAGTTGAATATTTCCAAGGCATGTTTATGCATTCTTGGACTGAGGTAAATTATATAATTGATACATAGGTCACCTTTTATTCTACAGTTACAGATAACTAAGATATCAAATCGCAAATATATCCATAGTGTGTGGTAATATGCTCACCCGCTATTCCATAATTGAACATAAATGTAACTGCTGAAACGTGGAAGTGTACTACGTCCTTCTACCTACCTCTTCCTAGATTACAGGCATGATGTTACATTTGTTTGCAAAACATAGGTACAAATTATAACTTGATAGTAGAAACCACTATCTATTATTGTAGTGTCTCCCTAGTGTTATCGGTAACTAATACTAGTGATTATAGTGTTGTGCAAGATCCCAGTCTTATAAAATTGTAATTTATGTACCATTTTTCATAGCAGTAGTGGAACTATCGCTTTTCGAAGCAGAGCTGTTTCTCCACTGATAATAACATAGTTTCAGAGCCAATTACAATTATCTCATATGTTATGCAGATTATAACAAAATAGATTATTTAGTGTCGGTTCAAGAAACATAAAATGTTAAATTGTAAATACACCATTTTCAGAGCAAGCTGTTGTCTAAGGTCACATTACCCATAAACTATGGAATTTTATTGCCAATAATCAATTTCTTATACACTGATACTTGCCCAGAGTTGGATGAGACAGACAGTATTGATTTCTTGTGCAGTGTGCTGATTGTAGCTGATCAGTTTTTTATTAGTCGCCTGATAGAGCTATGTGAAATCAAATTGATATCTGTGTTATCACTGAAGAACTGTTTAGAGCTTTGTCAAATTGCTCACACATACAATGCACAACAGCTAAAAATATGTTGTATGGAATTTATATGTCTCAACATATGCACTTATCTTGAAAACAGATCTTTGGATTTACTTGACAATGATCTTCTACAAGACATTACAAAGTATTACTGCAAATTCAATCCTATTATGTCATCAAGAGTAATCACGCCTTTCTATAACTGTCCAGATGATGATATAATTAACGAATGCGCCAAAAATTATCCTGTTAACTTGGATGCTATTGATGAGGATATGAAAAGAGATGATAGTACAATGGAAACTACTAAAAAGAAAAATAAGTCATCTAAAAAGATTGAGTACACTGAGAATGAGAAAGCTAGGATGCGCTATGAGTCTGTGAGTTCAGTTACATCCTTGGAACTATCCAATAGTAACTCCGCAGATGTGTCTTTAACATTAAATTTATCTAAAGAAGAGAAAAAATCGTCCTCAGCAGGAGATAAGTGGATAGAAGTTCCGTCCGCCCAACAGAAGCAACAAAAAATTATTCAAGCACGACTTAAAGCCATAACAACAGCTACTGATATTTTAAACGAACCTACCAATGAGTCATTTGTAAAAATCACCAAAAATAACACCATTAGATCTAATGTCAATGTAGAAAACATAGCGCCAACGACTTCACGCTCGCCCGACTCCCCGCATAGCAGTCCAACTACAGAAATCGCTAGAAATACTGGCAGTGTTTTAATAAGTCATGTTGGGCCGAAACTTTCTCAAAAGCAACGAAAGAAACTCGCTTTGCAAGGAAGTGATCCAGCGCCACAAAATTTGGATAACTATTTCTCAAATAAACTCAACATTGGAAGTCCTCCTGATAAGCCTAGAAATCCATGGAAGATCTGTGAAACTCCAGCAGCTGCAAGCAGCCCCATTAAACAAAGTTTTATGGAATTCAATCAGATTTTGGCTGATCAAAAAAAACAAAAAGATGATTCGTCAAGGATTATGACCAAACCTCTCACAATGACTCAGGTATTATTTTATTATGGTCTTATGAATGTCTTATGAATGTAATAAATTAATGTAAGTATAGGAGTAGAAAAACTGTACTTAAACTTCATATTTTCCAAAATTTTTCAATAATGTTTCTATTTTAATTAAGACCACTACATGAACATATTTTTTTTATTTAAATTTTTGTAGCACCTTTAGGCTAAGATTACTAGGGTGTACTTGATGCGTAATGACATTCTCTACTAGTCAACCCTATGTGATGGATGCTCTATGTGTTGGGTGCATAATTTAGTCCAATAATTTATATGTATACATGATAATATAATAACAGATATATACATTAGAGATGTAACGAATGTCAAATTTATAAGCGCAAAACATTGAAAATTTTGTGAATGCCAATATGCAAAAATATGCGAATATTCGTTTCATCTTTAATATACATGTATAAATATTTACATACAGAAATTTTGCGCTGTAATAGTTAAATGGCAGATACTTATACTAAACATAGACATTATAGATGTACCGAATGTCACTTTTTGAACATTCGCGAATGCGAATATCTGCTACAGACATTCGCGAACGCGAATGCGAATATTCGTTACATCTCTAATATACATGTTAAAAATGTCAAATCAACTGGGTCAATTAATCAATAAAAAATGCTTATGGATTATTTCCCTTTCAAAATTCTCCGCTGGGTGCCTTTCTTATGGGCAAAGTTTCATTTCATTATGATAAATGTTCCACATTCAAATAAGCATTTTATATCTTAGGTATTATAGATTGTCGACATACTCGTTTATTGATGCTTTATTTATCTAATCACCAGTATTTAGAAAAATTTATAACATGATCTGGTGGTCAGTGATAATGAAAAATTTTTTTTTAATGGATGATGCAAAACTATAAGTAACATTTGTACATTTTAGCTGGAAGACAAAGCCATAGAAGAATTGGAAAGATTCTACAATATTCATGAGGCTGATGATGAACTGATCACAGTGAGACGCATTGAACTAACCATGTCTTCGCCACAATGGATCAACACTGCCCCAAAGTGACATTTTGTGCTATTTTATATTTCCATGTTCCTTTCATTGAGGATATATTCTTTTGATATTTGAAATAATATATAAATAAATTTCTAATTTACAATTATTATTTTAGTGTGACTCATATATTTAACAAAAATATATATATTTATACATTTTGGAGTCATAGATGCTGGTCAACACAGACAAATTAAAATTGATTATTTACCTTTATTTAGACATATTTGACAATTATTGTATAAAAAAATTATAGTAATAAACAATATGTGATGTCTGCATGATGAAAGATTATATTTGAATACAAAACTGCATATTGTAATAAAATTGAATTATGAATCAGCCCAGAAATTTCATGTACTCTTAATTATTTAATACAGACAAGTACTGACTCTGAAATAAAGATGACCTCCTATTTAATGGTTCATTTATTTTCCACCTTACTTTATATAAATGCATGGTAAGGTTTTGAAGTGAAACTTCTTTGCTGACGGTAAAATTACATAATTTATGGTATTTTCATAAAATTACATAATTCATTGGTTCACCCTATTGCATCATAGGATTTTTCAATGGCATGCATGAATTAAATTGAGCAAAATACAAATAAAATGTATATTCAAATTGCAGAGAGACAGTTATTCTTTGTACTTCCTATAATAAGACATGGATCCGTTCTTGTTGAGGATGCATTCATTCATTATCGGCCCTCTCACACTGTGTATCTAAATACTTGCATAACTATTAATCCAAGCAAAGAAAATAAGGTTTTTTTTGGACAGAAACTAGTTACACCATGGCTGATCCACAAGTCCGCTACACTGATCAAATGTAAGTTGGGAGAGTTAACAGAACTTAGAGAACATTGCAAAATTTCTATACATAAATCATCATCTTTTATATGATCTAAGTGCCTTGCCTACCCCTTCAGAGAAGTGAAGATGTGATCTTGTTATTACATTAACAAGTAGATACCTATTATTGCAATAACATCATCACATCAATATTTTTCTGAAGGGCTAGACAGTGGAGTGCACTCTCATCATTTGCCAATAATGTTACATAAAATAAGGTACAATCCTATTGCTATATACATATTATAATTTCAAATTAGGACAACTCTATTAAGTAGTGCCTTCAGAGGAATGAATCAATGCAGGAATACAGTCAATTTTTGTATCATCTCAACCAACAACACTGTTAAGCACCTATAAATGTAGGTTGGACAATTTAACTTCAGTTCCAAATTACAGAGAAATTAGATTACTTGATCCAACCACTAGACTGTAAAATAACCAGTTAAATTGTTAATCAGCAATAAAACAAAAACTGTAAAAGAACTATGTAATATATTAAAATATGCTACTTAAACAACATTATATAGTTATTTTTGAGGAGGAAATGATTTTAGTAACTGATTCAGTTGTCTGTGAGTCAGTTTCTTCTCCCCCGGCACAAGTATACCTTTTTTGCCCAATTCCCTTTGCTGAGCAAACCGTTTACTAAACTCCTTATAGCAACCCTGGAAAGCAGCAACTTCTTGCAAACACTGATTCTGGTCGAATTCTGCCTTTTTGAAGCACGCAAACATAACTGCCATTTCTTGCATACACGCAGCCTCTCGCATATTATCCCCTTTGCCAGAAACTGTTTTCTTTAGTTTGAGAGGCAACAACATTTGAAAAGGAACAGGTTCTCGCTGAGGTCTCCTGGCACTCTTACTAGACGGTGCCGTGAAAAGGATCGGATTGAGCCTCATTTTGCTTTTATCTATTGTTGTCTTAATCTATTGTAATAAGCTAAATAAAAACAGCTGAGTATAAACTCAAAGTAAAATAATTATCTTTAGGTTAACATAACCTTTTATGCTTTTATAATCTTCTGAAGTTGTCAACTAATGTCAACTAGTTTGACATTTGTGTTCATTGTCAAGCGTTTAGAAAATTAGTTACATTCATTCGTAGATTCTTAAATAACTATACATGACAAGATATTGTCATATCCCACCATAAATATGTAATAACAGTCACAACAATTATTTAAATAGTGCATAATGTACATTTATATAAAATCTAATATATTATCATTAATTTACCAGGTAAGCTAATGGACTCATTAGCATAGAAATGAAGAAGAAAGGTAAACTTCTACTGAGACTAAGAATATAAAACTATTCTAGTAAAAGAAGCAACTATTAAAACTATTAAATTAAGTAAAAGAAGTACCCTGATAACAAACTTCATATCCACTTATTTAACATACGTACAATAAAACGTTCCAAAGGAGACCTTGCAACGGGGTGGAAACTCCCCTACATGTTATAATTTTATATGGTTTATACATCGATGATGAACTATCCTGGAGCCGTGATTATTTATATTGTAAATTTCCTTCTACTGTACAGATGCTGGTGAAAAAGGTGTCGGATAATACCTACATTCTAGTAATATTTGACATAAATCTTCTCTTTAATAAAAGATACCTAAACTTTGAATTGTGTAGTGCGTATAAAACAAATGGAACTTATAAAGAGTGTATCTTCATCCAAACGATATCCTTCGTCTTATCGTTATTACTACCATTTTCAATGACATTATGGATGTCTGCAACGTATATAATTTATAAAAAAAGAATTAAGGCGCAAAGATCGCTACCATTTCTTAGATTTTTTGATAAGATGATTAATTTAAGCGCATCCCATTCGCATTATTCAAAATTGGTTAATTGGAAAACTTTTTGTACTTCAAAATAATACTACCGCCGCTTCGGAAAATGCCTCGCTATGGAGAACCAACGGCGAATGAAATTTCATATGTGTGCTAATGCATCTTTTTTAAAAAGCAATATATGTTAAAATATATACCACATAATTTATTGTAGAGCTGGAGTTACATCACACCAAACATGTTTATCGTTTAAGTAATCAATTACTATGAATTACGCAATCTTATACGCTTAACTAAATTCATTGTGCGTACGAATTGATAAACCTGTTACTTTATGATCTAGTTAAAATGACGCCACTACTTAATATGTTTTTATTAAATCTGTGAAGGACAAAATTTTTTGGTAATATGTTATATAAATGCAATGGAAATTATTGTTTTAATGTGTTTTGCAATACGGAATGTGAGTAGCGAAAGATCGTTGAAAACTTGTTAAAGTTCGAGATTCTTACGCTTTCCCCCCAGTCAACCCTAATGAACGTTGCTACTATCGAACTACTGATTAAAAACAACAGATTACTATTATTATTTATGACTAAGTCATAAAATATAAGGGCTTTGTAACTAATATACATGACTGTACCCTCATATCCAATACCTTTGGCACTTATTATCAGAGGATTTGTATTATCTACAAAAGTACAAAACATATCAATGAATTTGGCAAAAGTAAATTGTTTTAAATTCACTATCATAATATCGCTCAACCGTCTTTTAACAATTATGTCGAATGTCTGAGAAGTTATCCTAGGATAACTTCTAAATCATTCTAAAGTAGGGCTAGCCCTACTTTAGAATGTCCATGATCGGAAGGAGGGTGTCCAGTGAAACTAAGATTTTCAAAAATTGTTTAACTTCAAGCACCAACTGCGTACCTACACCTTTACACATAGCAAAAAACATTTAACGAATGGTGGGTAGCATGTCATTTGACATTAATGCTTCTTAAGATCTCAATAGAATTGTCTATTTAAAGCAAACAAAATTCTTTGACGTTACTTCATTTAGAAATAGAAGACTTGCTGCTTGAGGATTTTTGGATCATTCGAAATTAGACGTTTAGTACATGTAATGATACCGTATCAAAACGCAACTCCTTATTCGGTTGTATATTACTCTATAATTATCTAAAGAAACCACTCCAATAAACGAACGGTTCTCCGATCAACCCCCAGTAGCAACAAATTTCTATAAATATTTTTTGCTTCGCATGTCATGTAAAGATCTTGAGCGTCACCTTTCGATGGTCTTAAAGTATTGTCGAAATCCGCAATAATTGTTTGAATATATGTACAAGGTATACGTCTAGTCTAGTACGTGACTAGTCTAGTATACATAGGTCTACTAAACTAATCACTTTCTATAATTTCCTCACATCGAATTCACGTACTAAGTATGATTAAAGCTTGGAACGATTTATGTTTTTAATATTCCCTTTAGTAACATCACACCTGTAATCCCCAACGAGCCAGAGGAGTATAGCACACTCCCATGTTTCACCAACCTATTCGGCCAACGACCCAGTCAATTATTTTCTTGACTAACAGTTTATATCCCTCATGGAAATTTTTCAGACGTTTTTAAGAATAACTCTGAATGAGACTTCTAAAAACTTTCGCAGAGTTTTTTCTTCTTTTTTTTCGGAAAAAGGCCGAAAAATTTCCACTAGGGATTGGGTGTGAAACGATTTAATAACACAGATTTAAAATGTTGTCATATACCAGCTCTGTCACGCTTGAAGACTTATGTACTGATGATAATCAGCAAGCTAAGAGCAATTGAATTAAAATAAAATTAGAACGCATACTGAGGTAGCAATACGGTTTTATACGTTTTATATGGCAACCACTTAAGAGTAATGCGTAACATCTAACAAGACAAGAGATTTCTCCTGACCTAATGCAATATATGACCCTGACCCAATGGCTTATATTGATAAGCAAATATTCTTCTCAACGAGGTAAATATTTGGCAGCAAATGAATAGCAAATAATCACACGTTACAATCTCACGTGGTTGACTGGGCAGAGTAAACATCTAGATAGTCTATCACAATTGGTGGTAGAACCCTCTGTGGTTCGACTCCGGCGGCACTACCGCCACACCTATTTCTGCCTTATAACAGCAGTGT
>DWEJ01003520.1:0-10374 GCA_018245835.1 Mysoria sejanus stolli | reverse complement strand
CACACTTGTTGCTGCAACGGTGATATGTAGTGTACATACTTGTTTGATTACCTGAGGAACATCTTCATTCATTTCATTGTATGTTTGATTTTTTCGGTTTAAAATCCTTCAACTGCAATGTCTAATTTTGCTAATTATCATGAGCTTAAGCAACATATTTATTAGAACATTTGCCACTTTTCTAAACCTATTAATATACATATGGTTCAAAACTATAGCAGCAATGGTACGATGAAGGTGTAAGGTCGGTTTACATAAAACAATTTGTCTTCTAATGAGTTCATCGCGTCTTTGGCCTTTGTACTTGTACTGTATTCGTTTATTGTATTTGTTTTAACATGTTAACAATGTCGTGATAAAATTATGGTAGTAATAAATTTCTCTCACTTGATCTCCCGTTTGAGGTCATCGTAGTCCCTCTGCGAGTCGAGCCTCGCTTCGAGCCTCGCGATGTGCTGCTTCTTCTCGTCCAGGCGCTCTTCCAACCGCTGCAACTGCTGCGCGTGCGCCTCCTGCAGCGCCGACAGCGACGTTTGCAACCGTCTGACGTCTTCCACCAGCTGGGCGATCTGGAACCGAAGAGAAATCGTGAGTTTGGGCTTAACCATGAAGAAATTTGCTTTATGTTTATTTGTTAATTGCCATTGACTAAGGAAAGCTACTTGAAAGGGACTCAGGTGGTAATGGATTAATTTCACTTCTTCAGAGTTTTCAATGTCTACGCTCGTATTTTCATCGGAGAATTTAAAGGTGAAATATGGTAGTTGTCTGATTAGATTTTATGTATTGCTATTGGTAATTAATTAATATCATATAACATTGCCAACATACAGAGTGCCCCAGCTTGATAACTATTCAATAGATGTCACATAAATATCGCTGTAGCTGTCACTGTTCAAACACTGAGTGACATTGCGACCGTACTCGTATCGCACTCTGATTAGTCAAATAATGCAGAGCAAACTGATCGTCACTATCATTGTTATTCGAGTTCTGACGCAGTCGTGAATACCGTCGCTTCATTGATGTACTTTATACGTTTTTATAGCTGAACATTCCCCGTGATTTTGGTGTATGTAAATATTAAATTATAATCAGTTATACACTTGGATCTAATCTAAATTGGGTTTTATTTCGAACCATATAAGTTTCGTGTTGTAAAATGCTGTAATACAAATAATTAATTTGGATTTAAGATTTTTGTCAGTCATTTTTTATGACTTCTTTATATTGTAATTATAAGCATAAAATATAATTGAGTGTATAATTAAGTTTTGTTGGTTGATAGCCGTTGAAGCGTAAAAAACATGGTTTCCGATTTGTACAGCCGAGAATTGAATTATCGAAATGAGTTTTGCTTGCAGGAATGTCACGATATTCAATCATTAATAAAGAATCTCTTTCGAATCGCGAGTAAATATAAAAGATTTGTGTAATCCTCTATTTATTGGCTTGTAAGTAAAACGTTGGCGTAGACAATAGCCGATTATATCGAGATGGTCCCCGATAGCCCCGGATCTTCCGCCTTGTTACGTTGCAACAGCAATCAGATTCACGTGCAATTGTTCATGTATGTCCTCCAAACTGCGGTGTATACACGTGAAAAGGTGCACGCGAAAATGGACCCTATTGATTTGCGAGTTAAGAACTGAAAACCTTTAGGGTCGCGATTGCTAGAACAATTACTTGAACGATGAGTTGTTAGGCCTGACGTCTATCTTAAGCGATATTTATAAATTTCTACAGTTATATTAAGGGATAGAATAGCTTTTTTGCTCATATTATTTTTTTATAGCCTTGAGTATTGGATTTTATGTGGAAGAAAATATAAGTGAGTGTTTATTTTAGTGTTGTCCTTTGTAAAAAAAAATATTTTGCCTATGAAATGGCATTGATATGTATAGCTTCATGTAGTCACAGACATTAGCTATTATCGCATCACGCAACGTGTTATTTGCCGACCTTCGGAAGATATCAATTGTTGCCACCAGGTGTCGCTCGCTAGCCCGTGAAGATGCATATCGCCAGATGGATGCAACGGAAACCACGGCTCGCCATTAAACCTTGGATATTTATAATCTGTGACGTAGAACACCGCGTAGTTCAGTGCTGGTAACGAATTGAAACAATTTAAGGATGCAAAACAGTGGTTGAAACTTGGTCACCATCGTCAAACCTTTTGTTCCATTAGGATACGATTCTACTGTTTGAATGGGAGGTCTCCTAGCTTAGTTCTAGTATTTTTCCTGAATGTTGATTACCGAGTCCTTAGCCACTGTGGAATAAGCTATATTTAGTTTTTACCACTCAAGGGGTAGATATATGTATATAGTAATACTGTTTATTTAACTTCAGATATTCTACTCTTTGTTAACCGATCAATTTTTTTTTTGTAAGAAAAAGAAAATTTGTTAAAGACGGTTTATTTTAACAATTATTGGTTTATTGGAACAGTTGACGACATTTTAAATATTCAAGTATTTTTTTTAGAAATAGGTATAAAGAATAGAAAACTATAAAGTTTATAAATAATTCCTCTTAAACTGTAAGCTGTAAACTGTAAGTTGTGTAATACACTTACGCTGTAAATGTCTGTGTAAAATCAAATGTAAAACATTTTTTCTATCATAACTTTTTTGCTATCCGTACAATTGTTATTGGTTATGGTGTTGAAAGAGTGGATAACGGTGAAGATTCCAGGGAATCAACAGGGAGCCTGGCCGGTGGCCAAGACACTCAGGAATGCTTGGAGCACCAGGATCTCGAGAATACACGTAACATTGGAGGCGATTTAAAAGTGAAATTACATGCGGTATCGGTGCCAATTACTTTTGTGAACTGACGCTGACGGAGAGACCATGGACACATGGTCAGACGAAATGTTCTACCTAGAGACAATTGAGAAAAATATCAATTCTCTACATAACTGCGTACATGATGTCGAATTAATTTCTGTTTCATGTATCCCAACGCTGCACCAATGCTTAATGGAGGGTAAACAGGTGGTATCTCTGAAAATTATATTATAATGGCCGTGTGTTGATATTGCCCGGAAGTGTCGTCACTAGAATTGGGTTGATACAGTTGGTGACGCTGAAGTTTGAATTGGTGGTGCTATCACGGATTGTGATGGTCATGCCGCTGTAGTTAGTACGATATGGTCTCATATGGCCCTTAGGTATTATAGATTTTTTCATTTTAAATTTTGCGCGCTATTCATACTTTTTGCGTTCTTCGTATAGTTGTTTAAATTTTTTTATTTACATGAAGCATAGAATCGTACGCGTAATTTTTTTTTTGTCAGTACACTAAATGACGGAAGCTATTTTTTTGCGCGATGTATTCATTTAGTCTCAAGGTTTCCGATAGACGATTACCATCTAATGGTGACGTCCTAACATAGTTGGGGTTCGATTCCAATGACAATGCTAAAGCACGATTGCTACCTGACCTTCAACGCCGAACTTGGACGAATGACTGTTTCTTACACGTTTTTGGCTCGACAATTTCTTTGCTTCATTAAAATAATTATAATGGGTTTTGTCATAAACAAGATAATCAGTACACAAAATATGTATATCTTTATTATGTCAGCAATAAAGTACACATGGTGTTTAAACAGCGCTGACAGGTAGTCATTACGTGAATGATATAAGGTTGAATATCCCTGCGATTCGGCTGCCACCTTGACACCTATATCTTTAGTACATATCACGACAAATGCTATAGCAAATATTGTTTAGTAAAAGCCTTGTAAGTCTGACATAATGCGTCGAGGAGTGTACTCACTCGTAAATCGTTTTTTTTTGTTTGCTGATTAATAACAGTCTGAGAAACGTTACGAAAGCAGACAAACGCGCTTAATTCTTACTTTGTTTAAATTGTCAATTTTATTACCGCGCATTAAGAATATATTAGGAATTCACCAGATAAGGGGGAACAGATTATATTTGGGGCTTCTAAATTCAGATCGTTTAGTATCGGTCTATGTAGATTTTTATGGTAGTTTGCACATGTCACAATGAATTAATTATTATTTGTTCAAAATATTACATTCAACTAATAAAAAAAACAATAATAATAAAAACAATAAACATAACAACAATAATTATTTTATTCATATTAATGTCTATTCATAGTTCCATCAAATAAAATAAATTACGACAAAATATGTAAAATTAACTAATACAACTTTCTAATATAACTCCGATATCATTCGCCTTAACCTACGATCATGCACAAGGGACGAATAATATTTAGTGTAATAATACAAACGAGAATATAGTTTTATTTAATGTAGTATTAGTGCTTTTAAGTAGTTAGTATTAGTCCAAATGAAATTCGATTTAAAAAGTAATGATGTCGCCAACGACAGAAAACAAAATTAATGGTAATGAGGAATTTGCCTCACTCGACACGATTGCCAACTAAATGAGCAATAAGTGCATACGAACATGTGTTTTGGGCCCCGCTGTCAGGACAGCGCGAACACTTTTCAAGTTAAATGGACGGCGACGTAGGATGGTGCAACAATAGCGGACACAATAAAGGCGTATACATGTGTCCCATTCAAATAGTACACGACATAAAAAGTATTAGGCGAAACGAATCTCCGGGCGAAGCCGCGGGCAATTATTGTCTTAATTCGGCCCTGCACTGACCGCTATTACGCGCGTGGTCCAATTGGAAGGAGTTCGCGTCAATTATAAACACGAAAGACAACTCGGTAAAATGTATGTTTTGTGCCAGTGACTGACATTCTATTAAAAATATAGAAATGTGTATAGGTCTAGCATTTATTTGCAAAAAATATGTCGAACTGAAGCCAAAATTGTAACTCATGACAATGTCAGTGCAATTTTTGTTTTATTCGTAGTATCTATTGCAGTATATGAACGTGATGAGTTATCAAAATAGATTAAGAGTCGTTTGTTTATGTTTTGCTTCACTCGAACGAAAATGTATGGAATGATTTAAAATTTAAAATGGAAGTAACGGATGTCCGTACACTATCTTCTCCAATAATTACTTTTGTTTCGCCTCCGATAAGTCTTCGCCGTGAGTTTGCTACTGTTAGCTGGACCACACGAAGAAGAACCTGGATAAGTTCCGATGCTAGTCGACCTATCTCAAAAAACTAACGTGTGTAAAACCAACATATAATTTAATTAAGTATGTTTATACTCATGAAATGTTTAATACTAACATAAAATTATTAGTATCATTGTGTACTGATCCCGAAGTTAGATCTACGAGTTCTTCCGCTGCCTCTCGTAACTTACTTTGGAAGGGCCGTTCCTTCTGAAGGGTTAAAGGGCAGGCCGGGAAATTACCTACAATCATTACTGAGGACAATTATGTTGCGAGCGTCACACTCGCAGGTTTTTATTGAAGGCTCTGGGTTAGTTTAATTGTGGGTCCACCGCCCGTCGGCACGCGCCCCGGACTGAGGATGTGATGTTTTTGGGTTTTAAAAACCATTTTGCGGGGGTTTCGGGAATCAACATTAATGTTTCGAGAACTGTCTACCTAATAAAGACTGGCTGGAACGGATTATTAATAAATCAAATTAATGTTTTTTTTTTATTTAATCAATCTGTAAATACAAAGTGAATTGGTACGTTTACATACAAGATTATACATTTGCAAATATATAAGTGTATGTTATGTGTATTAATGTTCTAAGCTGCAATGATTCCAAATTCACTGTTCTGTTAACAACATCCTTCAAATGAGAAATCTGATAATAGAAATCCGACTCGTTCATAGCTAAAATACACAGTGCGACTTAATCGTACCCGCTTATTTTGTACATTAAGGTAACCTGAGGACGTTTGAGGACACAACACAACGTTAATTTCTCTCCTGATGTTTGAAATCATTTGTTTGAAGTTACCATTAGATTTTTCTATGACCTATAAAGATATTTCTAGAACACATAAGTATTAACTGAAGTGCAAAGTATTAGCAAAGCACGTGAAGCGCCGGAGACGTGCCGCGGATTTACGACCGCCGCGACACATTATCTGGTGAAGAATGGCGGAATGAAGATTTTTACAATTTATTTGTTACCCAGTAAGCATATCATAAACACATAATGTGTACTCTTGAATAGTACACATTTCTTTTGGGCTATTAGTGGAGAAAACGATGTAACATTGATTTTTACTGTTATTATTTATTAACGAAGAAAGAAAACATCGTAAGGAAATCTGAACAGCTTAGAGTTCTAAATAATTTGTTTTGTAAGCCTTGTGAATTATCCTACCCCACTTGTCAGCGTGGCAGTCCATGTTAACTCTCGCAGTCTAAGAGGGGCCCACGTTCCAACAGTGGAACGATAAAAGGCTTGGAAAAAGAATCATGAAATCTTTCATAAATGCAATGAATTTGAATTACCAATAAAATTATAATCACCCGGCATTTAGTATTGGAATCATGTGATTGGAAATCTTTCCTGCTTCGTTAGCAGGACCACGAAATGTTTCTTGCATCTTCAAACTTTGGTCTTTACAGCTATATATATACATACACACACACACACACATATATATATATATAATATAATATAAATAATAATAATATCTTAGGACATTTCCACACACGGCCATCTGTTCCCAAAGTAAGCGGTTCCCAAAGCTTGTGATATGGTAGCCGAACGGCTGATAAACTACATATATAGGTACATATAAATATATACTTAAATAGATATTTTTTTACACCCAGACACGGAACAAATGTGTTATCTTATTGCTTGTGCTTATAACACAAATATTAATTCTTTGTGGGAATCGAACCCATGATCCCCGGCGCAACAGTCAGTCACTAACCGCTTCACCAACGAGCAAGTCAAATAATAATCTCTTCTGTAATCTAGTAACAGAAACATATCCGTAAAGATATACTAATTTGTCCATTCTTAAACATTCCGGATTTGGACTTTGATTTTCATTTTCCTATATGAAGACAACATCTAAGTGTTGGAAAATAACCGGTTCTTTATTTTTAAAACAATTTCGATGTTGGCTCGTATTAATACGCTCACAATATTATAAGGCCGGCAATTCCCGAATGGCTAAGATCGCAGCAATAACGTTTGCGTGAGAAGCAATCAGCAGTAGACAAGGAAAACAACAAGCGCTGAAGATTTTCTCATTAAAACCAACCATTCCCACCGTGCAGCATCAGTTGACCGATCTTCATTGAGTGCAGATTAAACCGGAAAGCAATACTGTTCTCTCGTCAACATTTCTGTTTCATTTTGGCGGGATATGTTAATTTAGGAAGACATTTTCATGCAAAGAATATCATCGGTTCCAGGAATGATTGGTATTATTTGTGTGAAACTTAAATCGGCCTGTATCGGTCGAAATTGATCTAAATAACTATTACATAACTTAAATTTATTCAAAATTTTAAAGTAACCTTAAAACAAGGAAAAATAATTAAAAAAAAAACGACTCGTGCAAGTAAATATATTTATTGTTTATGCATATGTTTCAAAGAATCATAAATGCTATGTTTTTAAAGACGTAACTTAACATCTTGCCTGTAATCTTCGATGAGGTAGGCACAGAAGTGTTTATACAGATGAAAATAAAAACAAATTGACACAAACAATTGATAATAGTTGATAAGTAAAATTTAGTAATCTTTCTGCAGATTACGAATATTCAGCAATAACAGACTGCCTACATTGTATCTTGCAACCCCAAAAACGAAGACGTGAACAACACAGGGAAATGAGAAAGCATGTCAATAGCCATAGACAGAGATTCAATAAAGAAACAAAACTGAACCAATTCGGCCCCTGCCATCCATCGTCATAAATTTGTACAGAGCTCAATCACAAAAGAAGTGATGAGAGACAAGTGGGCGAATAAAAAACGCATAATACGCCATTTTGACGTCACAAAGTGGAATCCATGTCGGCGATCTGTCAAACTGGTCAAACATGAGCGAATTGGCGGGCAAGCGTTATTAGCCGACGAAATTTAAGCGTTAGCACCGACTGGGAGAATTCGCCGCGACGAAATACCACCGAATTCAACCGTCGAATTCTGTCGAGTACCAACTGTTAAAAACAAAAAGACGCCGGATAGCTTCTACGGACGGAGAGTTCCCCGTTTCTTTTTTCGACATCTAGCGTGGCCACTGTATAGTTCGAAGCGAGTTTCATTTCGGGGAAAAATGATAAATGACGTGAATGATTGAACGGCCGGACACGAGTTTCGAATCTCGAAAAAGAGATTTCAGCTGTCCGTTTTACGTTTCATTCGAATTATGACGGGCCCCGTCAGGTGGCTGCGCATCTATGGAAATTAAAATGCGATATTTATCGGCCATTTAGCGGTATGTCACGACTTCAGTGACAATTCATAAATATTCACGGCAATTGTCCGCGGTGCTTTTATAAAATAAACATGTTGATTGACAACAAGCGTCACGACCATCAATCAGGCGGGCGTGATCGGAATGCGAGCGTGCATGATAAAAATCATCCAACAAAATGGTCGGATCGCACTCTGGCTTGCACTGTGACTGAATAGAGCACAAAATTCTATGCCGATTTCTTTTGACATTTGCAAATATGGCGTCATATTTGACGTTGACGGCGAAATTGGCGGGAGGCTTGTCTATGCACTTTGATGTTCGCGCGCTTGGATTTCGTGTTCGAAAAACATTGACAAGAACCTTTAGTAGCTCCGTTGATTAGTTTTCAGTGCTGACAGTTGACGTTATTTCGCCTTTTTGGCTTATTCGACTGTTCTTTCGACATTAGTGGGTGTCTGTTCCGAATGTACTTTGTATAGACAATCGGAATGCAATTGTCTGTAGTTTTGAGACGGCCGACAACGAAATGAAGCAATTATAAGTTGTGGGGCTCATTTATTGCCTGTCTATCGCTGCAGTTATAAAACTGAACGGGAACTAAGTTTTGCTTGTTGCGGTTACAAGTTCACATAATGGATGGCTGGTTAGTCGATAACGTTTGTCTGTTAGTTTTGTTTGTTCAATTCGTTATGATTCCAACTATTCGAAACATTGGTCATTTGTATTTTGGTTTCGTTTCCAGTGTTACTTCAATTATACTTATAATTGGATCCTTAAAGTAGAGAAACGTGGTAATTTCGTATTTATTTTAGTTATATATTGCTTTAAATGAATGCTTTCAGGTGCAATTTATATTAAACTGTGTTGCCACACCTCGAGCTGTCTGTGTTGCAGTATTTTTCGCGATAGACCAGCCCAATTTGGTCAGCCGACACGTCTGGTCACGCGACTACAGCCATTACATTCACGTCATTCGGGATTAAAAGAAAGTAATTTTGTAGAACGGAAAATTTTATTCTTTCGCGTTTTCGAGGCATATATCATGGGGGCTGGGTGTTTTCGTGGAGATATCTGTGCTAGATTATTTTGAGTAATGGTACCTAGTACTCTGCACGTCGCGGCCAGCGGTTGCGGCGAATGCGACTTTGAATTGTCTGCATCTGACATACAGATAAGCGAATATAATGTTGGGTGAATTTGCAGTGCAGTCGTCATAGTTTTTAATGGTCTAGGTGATATAGACTTTAGATTATTCTTATTACAATAATAAATAACTAATTAACTCTTTATGACTTGTTTTCTTAAAACAAGCTGATTTATTATTTAAATAGTGAAATATATTATTGGACGCAGGTTTGGGGTGGTCAAGACTCACCTATCTTGATCAAATAGGTCAGATACTAGCTGATAGGGGAGTCAGAGGTTTGCACAACCGGCGTGCATGTATGTATAGAGTGATGAATGTAGATTTGGCACCAGTTATACTTCATTGTATTCCAAGTCGAGCTTTAGGGTTGTGTATCGTATTAAGTCGTTACTTGGATTTTAGAAATACTCGTCGGCCACATGCGACGCAGCAGTCGGCCGCACCGCTCGAGCGCACCGCAACCGCGCAGGGTTGGAGAAAAAAAGCAGTAGACTATAAAATATCGTTTTGTTGGTGCAATTAAAATCGCACAGCGGCAGATAGTGCGCGCTCCGTCTTGGCTCTCTTTGTGTTCTATTGACTGGGATCAAGTAAACGCTGTGCTGTTGGACGACGCCCCTTTTCGTCGTCGTTTGAAGAATTTTATTAAAATTTCTGAACGCTACACGTACAATTCCCAAATCTTAGCGAATCCACCAATTATTAAAATTTATTTTTTGTTTATATACGATACTAGATAAATTAGTAGCTGTTATTAGAAGCTTTTCTAATTATTATAAAAACTTAAAAAAACATAACTTCACGCCTGTAATCCCCGAAGAGGTAGGCAGAGGCACACAGAACACTCCCACGTTTAACTAGTTACGTTTACATCCTACTATAGAATAGGTGGG